>JALIZH010014657.1:0-23678 GCA_030522465.1 Rhipicephalus appendiculatus
GCGATATTAGTCCGGCGTTTTGTGTTCGTGCCCAACAAAACATAGCGGATCGAGCTTACGGGATCGTTGACAGATGGCGTTGTACATTTTGAATATCCCCTATTAAACGGTCATGAACGCACCAAGACAGTGTCATGTAAATCATGCCGTACATGACATACATATCATGATTTTCATTTACGTAGTGTCGTTTATGTTCGTCATAAACTCCCTGTCCCACCACGACACCTTTGGTATAAATCCAATTAAGGAAGCGGTCACGAGAGCACGAAGTCGTTGGCGGCTAGATAGATAGATAGATAGATAGATTTCTGCGCGTTCTGAAAATTCTCGTACTTCACCACAATCTATAAGTCCGTCTCAGCGTTCGTAAAGCACTGGAGCAGCTGCCGCATCAAGTTGAACAGAGTACTGTGTTGGGCAACTTGTTGCATAGTTTGCCAAAGATGTATGCTGGGGCATGAAATTCGGAGGCAGAAATGAGAGGAGACAATTGAGCGCCCTCGAGACGTGGGACGGCTGGGGCTCGCTGCTGTCTTCTAAGCTGTCAACGTAAACTGTCACATATTGGCCAGAATTAGGACACGGACGGTGTGCTTAGAGCAGTGTTGCGGAATTGCCACTCCGGAATTGGGAAGCTGACTCCGGAATCATTCCACATTTTCGCGACCCCGAATGGAATGGGAATAGAATGGGGACAACGCTTGGAGGAATGGAATGGGAATGGAATTAAGCGCCTTTTGCACGGAATGGAATGGGAATGGAATTACGTCTTTTTCCGAAAATAGAGCGCGTTTTCGTCTACGCGCTGTTTTCCAAACTTCAAACATTAGTAAGTCAGAGCCTGAATTTGACAATAAAGCAGTATATTTCTAAAAGGGCTTGGCTGATTACAAGCACGGTACATTTATAAGCAACGCGCCTACTACAATTCTGTCCTTGTATAGACTGTGTTGCTCCGAAGTTTCTCACTATTCTTCGCGTAACGGCGGCGCTATGCCGTTGGTATCTGTCGTGCGGAACTACGGCGGCGGCATAACCCCCCCCCCCCCCCCCCCGAAGCTTTGTGATTTTGTTTTCCCCACGGCGTCGCCTCAGCCGCCTGCTGTCTCCCCCACCCTTCTCTTCGTTTTACACTTCGTTGAATTTGCTTCTGTCCGCCGTCGGCGACTCGGACGAATATTCGAAAAGCGCTTCTCTAAGTTGTGATGCGTATTGACGCTGGCGCGATGCTTGTGTTCACTGCAAGCTTTTGTATACCAGCTTGAGCGCCGTCTCACCTCATACTCCCCCCCTCCTACCCTCACACAATTTTGCAATACTTTCCCCCCTGTCTAGACACATGGGCGCCTTTGCCTGAAACTCTGTCGGTGGAGGTCTGTAGGTCAGCGAACACACAGTCGTACACGATGAACTGTGTGCCCTCCCCTCCGTTAAGAGAGAGAGTAAACGTTTGAAAGCATTGGTTCGGGAAGGCAGCCGAAGCAGGAGAGCCCACGTAACCACGGCCACGGCGGCGCCTCCTCGAGTCCCGAAGCGACGATTCGCTATGTCATTTTAGTATTAACACATTTAAGCTTAAACAATCTTAAAAAATCGCCATTCTTTCCCTATGGGAATAAGTGGGGTGGTTTTACTGCACGAGAAATGTCAGCAAGCTGCCTTTCCTACATTGGAGGAATTACAGGAATGGAATTGAACTGCCCGGACATTTCCGGAGTGGGAATGGGCTAAGTTTTTTCATTCCGAGGAATTGAAAGGGATGGAATTGCGGCAAGTTCTAATTCCCCGGAATGGAATTAGAATGGAATGGAGGCGCCCATTCCGCAACTCTGGCTTAGAGGTCTACCGCATTCGTCTCGGTCGCGCTGCATGTAACAAACTATGTACCATCTTGCTCAAGTCAAGATGACGCACTTGGTATATTGACACTACTTGTTAACTTGGTGACAATATTTGCACTACTGGCGCAGGAACCACTTCGTGCCTTTCAGCCCGAGTACCTGTGGGAGCCGAACACGGTTAATCGGGTGAACGCGTACTTCGAGGAGCTCGAAGAGATGGGCATCATTCCCGAGGAGTCCTCCGAGGAAGGAGAGGGCATCCTGTACGACGCCACCGAGGCACTCGACGTCTCCATCGACCGCGACGAGCCGCTCGTATTCCGGCCGGACCTCTGAGAGCGGCCCGTATCGAAGACGTTTCGGGACGCTTCTTCTATTGCGTCTCGCGAATGACTTCTGCGAGGACTTACCTTATTTGACTTTCTTTTATTGCTTACGCTCCGATTTACAACTCTCGTGGAATGTATAGTTGAGTAATTATCACGATGTAGAACCAGACGGAACCTACGTGGTTCATGGTGACCGAATCGTCGGCCTGTGCAGTGCTTCTGAGGCCTCTCTGTGACACTTGCTCTTTCCATATTTCTCTTTTCACTTTGCGAATATTAACCTGTTTGGAACTTCTGCAAGAGTCGTATGTGCATACTGAATTCAGTAATTGTCGGGTGCCTGAGAAAAAATTTCGCGAACGTTCTTATAAGTGTTCTCCCAGAAGTCTTCTGCGAACATTTCTTGGGCTTTGTAGTGACTTACTTCTTGCTACTGTTGATGCCATTCCACAATCGTGGCTTTTTAGGGGCGAAGCTCCTCTAGCCGGGGCTATGTCCCTGGCGCCGTGTACACTAGATGGCGATGACGATGACGCTGACGACGATGAAGAATAAGCGCGTTACAGACCACACAATCTCTTTCGGCCATCACGGCACAGCACATGGAATGTACGCACTATACCTCATAACGATGACGATGACGCTGATGACGATAAAGAATAACCTAGTTCCAGACCATACATTCTCTTTCTGCCATCACGGCACAGCAGATGGAATGTACGCGCTATACCTCATAACGATGAGGATGACGCTGATGACCATGAAGAATAAGCGCGTTCCAGACCACACATTATCCAAGGGCAAGGCCTAGAGGCGCAGCTGTGCTATAATTCGAGGGGCGTCCGCTAGATGGCGCGCCGGGAGCTCAGTCAGCGAAGATCTAAGCGCAGCTACTCATCATGAGCACCCCAGAGGCAAAAGCAGCGGCGCGGCGGGCTCGCAACGCTCGCAATCTCCGACGTGCTCGTCGGAGATTTCAACGTGGACATCATGGCTGACCACTGGCTAGTACTACACATGATGTCCCGTTACGATCTCTTGTGCAGCTCGTACAACTGTAAGCGTTCCACCACCATCAGAGGGACCTGTATCGACATTGCCTTCTCCAACTTTGCATTGAATCTTATAATTCAAGATCCCCTCGCCACGTACTTCACTGACCACAATGCTCTAATCTTCAAAGGGAAACGGTTCCCAGAGCTCATTGGGAAGAACCCTTCTTAAAGCGTTGGGCTTCGCCTCACTCATCAGCATTCACTTCGTGGAGATGCCGCGCATTTTGTACTCTGGTTTGTTGTTGAACACCTTCAAGGGCGTTTAGTCTTACAGGAGGCTTGAAGCATATGACACTTGCAGAAACACGCACGCACGCACGCACGCACGCACACACGCACGCACGCACGCACGCACGCACGCACGCACGCGCACACACACACACACACACACACACACACACACACACACACACGCGCGCGCGCGCACGCACGCACGCACGCACACACGCACGCACACACGCACACACACGCGCACGCACGCACGCACACACGCACACACACACACACACGCACGCACGCACGCACGCACGCCCACACGCGCGCGCGCACACACACACACACACACACACACACACACACACACACACACACACACACACACACATACACACATTAATAAGCGGGCTAGCAGACACGAAGCGACATCCCACGTTTTTAGGAGCAAAGCTCCCTTAGGCCCGCACCCTGCCGTCGCCATCGAAGCTTTCTGCCCGTCTGTCGGTCCGTCCGTGCATCCGTCCGTCCATGCATCCGTACGTTCGTGCATCTGTCCGTCCTCCATGCGTGCGTCCGTCCATTCACGGACGGACAGATGGATTTCATAAACATTCTTTATATCGTTTACCATTTCGTCAATGGAGCTTCGCTCCATCATCAGCAGTCACTTCGTGGATCGGCTGCCAATTTTTGCCTTCCGCCTCAGCAAGCACCATCTACTAGGCTTCTTGCGGCCTGGCTATTAACGTCATTGAGATAAGGCTGGACATACATTTGTGCTTAGCGCGTTCAGATGCGTCACCGCATCTCGGTCTTCACTCGCTCTTCACCATGTTCAGGCGTCTCTTTTCTGTGTTCCGTATTCAGATATTATAAGTTCACATTCACGCTAGGACCACAAATAAAAAAAAGGAAACCATGTTGTCCAGTTGACGCTTTGTACTTGCATGATGCGCAGAGCTGGTGTCTCGATCTCCCGAACTGCCGAGCCAATGAAGTCGCTGATAAGGCAGCGTGGTATTGCAGCCTGGCTATTTCAAATGTGACAATTTCCTGGTGCGAATTGTGAGCAGTTGTCCCATAGAGCCGCCACAATTTCAGCTCTGGATTTACGTGCTTGTAGCAGAGCTTGACTGAAGAACGGCGAGTGGTTTCTTGGTTTGATGGTCATGATTGACCCGTGCTTGTCATCCGAACCCAAGCAGATTCACCGACTTCGTTCTTCCGCAAGGCGACTACATAGTCGTGGGCAATACAAGCAGGGACACTTAAAAGGTGGAAGAAAGGTTAAGGACACCACCCACGTAGACGAAAAAAGAAGGGGACAGGATAGAGCGTAACTGCGCACATGTCTGCATGTATATAAAAAGGAGCCCTTTTTCAAATAAATTCAGTTGCAAGTGACGCTCGATCCTGTCTCATTCTTTCTTCGTCGACCTGGGTTCCGTCCTTAACCTTTCATCAGCATGAACCAACTAGCCTATCAACACGTCTTAGTAAACTTAAAAGGTCACAGCGTCTAAACGTACTTGGCAAGCGGAGAAGTGTTCCTGGCATTAAATGTCGGAGCGGAAAGGTATCTCTGGCAATTCACTGCTACACATTCATGTGAGTACATTACACATGAATTCTCTTCATTGTTAAAAGCAGCGCAAAAAGACGAAACACAAGATGAAGGAGGACACAGGACAAGCGCTGAACTAGCAACTGTCATCTTTATTCAAAAGACGAGAATAAATACAAGCAGTTCCGCTGCGTGCGCACCCTCTACACTGCAGATAATTGTCACGTGTTTTCAAGTAGGTTGAATTCACAATCATGAAGATAGATGGATGGGGCGGAAATGCAATTATCATGGTTTTTCTTTATGTGGAATGCTTCGATGATTTCACGTGATCTCTGATCCATGTGCCTGAAGATGACATGCGTTCTATCAAACAAAGGATTACAACCACAGTCGCGACAATGAGAAGACAAATGTGAAGTGGGTGTTCCCTTCAGAGTGTTGCTGTGTTGGCGAAGCCTTTCGTTCAGGCAGGAACCGGTTTGTCCTATATGCATTTTGTTACATGTTAACGGAATATTGTACACCACACCACATGCGCACGTTACAAACCGAGCGCGATGCTTAACGGAGCGCGCATTCTTTTGTGATAGGCTTGTCTTCGTTCTATCAACAGCAGCGCATGCTCTCCCAACCTTACCGCGAGCGGAGAACACAACATCTACGTCAAAGCCTTTTGCAATCTGTTTAAGCCTGTGTGATAGTCCGTGCACATACGGAATGACAGCGAAATTCTTAGGCCTATTAGTGGAGCTTGTGCGTTGCTCGGGCCGTGCTGCAGATAGCTTTAAAGATTTTAGCAACCTCAGGGAAGCACATGATAGGTTTGAACCTGGGAAGCCGGCTTTTTCTAATTGAGCTACTTGTTCCTGAAAGCTGGCCTCGACCTTATGATGGCAAGATTTGTTTAGTGCAGAACTTAACGAATTGAAGGCAATGCCGTTCTTCACTATCTTGGAATGTCCTGACGAATAGCTCAAGAGTGATTTCTTTGCACGCGGCGAAAAACACCAGCATCGATGGTCCGGTTCGACAAACAGATACAGATCTAAAAATCTAATAGTGCCATTAACTGGCAATTCAGTCGTGAACAGCAACCCAAGGGCATTGTCTTTGAATATATTCAGTACGTCACTAATTAGGGAAACACAAGCGTCACTCGGTAAAATGATTAAAAAAATCATCGACGTAACGACATATCTTAATAACTAGACCGTGCATCTCCTTTTCTATCGCGCGATCAACAGCTGACAAAAAGATATTACTGAGTACTGGCGCCACTTTCGACCCAATACATATACCGGATTTCTGAACATACGGTACACCTTCCCACATAACAAAAGTAGCGTTAAGATAGAAACTGAGCAGTTCTAAGAAGGCTTCTGTCGTTACACCACACTTGTTTCTAAACGCAATTTTATGGTTGTGTTCGCTTATGCATTGTTTAACTGAAGCCATAAGTTTGTCGTGAGGCATGGAGTAAAAAAAGGTCTTCCACATCAAAACTAGCAACCGAACAGGAGCCAGGGTTTTGGGCCGACAGGTAATTAGTGAGATGACTAGAACTAGGTATGAGGAAGGGATTTTCTATTCGTAGGGAGGAAAGATGCTTTTGAAGGTAGCTGGAAACGACTTCTTGCCAGGAATGGCGCTCAGTGACAAAGGAGCGGAAAGGAATGTCCAGTTTATGCGTTTTTGCGCTAAAGAAAATGCTAAGTCTGTCCTCTTTTGCTTTTCCAGCCGACAGGGCGAGACGCTCAAGGCCTAATCATGCATGAAGGTTAGGGCCTGTTTTTTGACACGAGCGCATTTGATTGAAACTGGTTTGAAATTCTTCTTAATAGCAAAGGCTGCTTTTTCCGAAAACAGCATTTCGGGCATCACGACAAAGGAACCTTCCTTGTCGGATTGTAAAAGCCTGAGATTGTTCTGCACGAAATAGTCCACCAGAGGTTTTAACCGGCCAGACGACCGTGGCCTACCTGGGTGCTGGCTCAAGGCGGTCACAAGTGTCTTTTGGCAGGAAGGACGCTCCTGGTCAGGGACTCGATGAGAGATGCTGCGGGACAGTGCCAGTTTATCTAGTGCCGTCAGCTGGGGCTCAAAACAAAATTTTGGACCAAGTTCGAGGATACTGCGGTGCTTGTCAGGAAGGACGTGTCCACCAAGAATCACCACATCAGTCTTTGGGGGAGGGCACTTCTTTTTTCGCGGCAAGGTCGGGCGTACACTGTTCCAAAGAAATTCCAACAAGGAATCTGTTGTCCTGCACCACTCAGCATGAACGCGGCTGTTTTTTCCATGACACGAGCGGGACAAACAAATTTGTCACTGAGTGCCATTCCTGGCAAGAAGTCGTTTCCAGCTACCTTCAAAAGCATCTTTCCTCCCTACGAATAGAAGATCCCTTCCTCACACCTAGTTCTAGTCATCTCACTAATTCTCTGTCGGCCCAAAACCCTGGCTCCTGTTCGGTTGCTAGTTTTGATGTGGAAGACTTTTTTTACTCCATGCCTCACGACAAACTTATGGCTTCAGTTAAACAATGCATAAGCGAACACAACGATGAAATTGCGTTTAGAAACAAGTGTGGTGAACGACAGAAGCCTTCTTAGAACTCCTCAGTTTCTATCTTAACGCTACTTTTGTTATGTGGGAAGGTGTACCGTATGTTCAGAAATCCGGCATATGTATTGGGTCGAAAGTGGCGCCAGTACTCAGTAATATCTTTTTGTCAGCTGTTGATCGCGCGATAGAAAAGGAGGTGCACGGTCTAGTTATTAAGATATGTCGTTACGTCGATGATTTTTTAATCATTTTACCGAGTGACGCTTGTGTTTCCCTAATTAGTGACGTACTGAATATATTCAAAGACAATGCCCTTGGGTTGCTGTTCACGACTGAATTGCCAGTTAATGGCACTATTAGATTTTTAGATCTGTGTCTGTTTGTCGAACCGGACCATCGATGCTGGTGTTTTTCGCCGCGTGCAAAGAAATCACTCTTGAGCTATTCGTCAGGACATTCCAAGATAGTGAAGAACGGCATTGCCTTCAATTCGTTAAGTTCTGCACTAAACAAATCTTGCCATCATAAGGTCGAGGCCAGCTTTCAGGAACAAGTAGCTCGATTAGAAAAAGCCGGCTTCCCAGGTTCAAACCTATCATGTGCTTCCCTGAGGTTGCTAAAATCTTTAAAGCTATCTGCAGCACGGCCCGAGCAACGCACAAGCTCCACTAATAGGCCTAAGAATTTCGCTGTCATTCCGTATGTGCACGGACTATCACACAGGCTTAAAAAGATTGCAAAAGGCTTTGACGTAGATGCTGTGTTCTCCGCTCGCGGTAAGGTTGGGAGAGCATGCGCTGCTGTTGATAGAACGAAGACAAGCCTATCACACAAGAATGCGCGCTCCGTTAAGCATCGCGCTCGGTTTGTAACGTGCGCATGTGGTGTGGTGTACAATATTCCGTTAACATGTAACAAAATGCATATAGGACAAACCGGTTCCTGCCTGAACGAAAGGCTTCGCCAACACAGCAACACTCTGAAGGGAACACCCACTTCACATTTGTCTTCTCATTGTCGCGACTGTGGTTGTAATCCTTTGTTTGATAGAACGCATGTCATCTTCAGGCACATGGATCAGAGATCACGTGAAATCATCGAAGCATTCCACATAAAGAAAAACCATGATAATTGCATTTCCGCCCCATCCATCTATCTTCATGATTGTGAATTCAACCTACTTGAAAACACGTGACAATTATCTGCAGTGTAGAGGGTGCGCACGCAGCGGAACTGCTTGTATTTATTCTCGTCTTTTGAATAAAGATGACAGTTGCTAGTTCAGCGCTTGTCTTGTGTCCTCCTTCATATTGTGTTTCGTCTTTTTGCGCTGCTTTTAACAATGAAGTTCAACCAACTCGCCCAGTTTTTTACGCTGATGAATTCCCTGTTGCAGCTCGTATTGCTCATGATAGTAGGTTTCAATGTGATGCAAATGTAAGAAGCAGCTTCGTGTCAGACAATGTAGGGTCATTCTGTGACGGTACTCTCGCGAGCGGAAAGGTGTGAATGGTACTCGCTATGAAACGAGTTATTCGGCAAGTTCGCATCGTCTCACTAGGTAGCCTCGTTTCGCTTGCAAGTGGACACTTCAGCCATGACGCTAGGAAAGGAATTTGTACCAGTAACATTGGCCGTTTAAACCTATCCTGCAGTGCTTACTGTAAGTACTGTTGCGAAGGGCCCCCATACGCCATAGGCAGGGCTCCGTGTTTTCGGAGTGAAATTTTCTTGAATTTCAGAGGGTGTATTTCGGAGTTTTTCTTTTTTTGGTTGGGGTTCAGCTTTTATCGGAGTTTATTTCTCGTAGATCTCCAATTCTTTGAAATTCGGAGAATGAGATTTAACGTCACTGACGACTCTGCGAATGGTCAGTGACGTTAAAGAACACCAGATGGTCGAAATTTCAGGAGCTCTCCACGACGGCGTCTATCGTAATCTCTGTTTGTATTACGTGACGTCCTGCCGCTGACACACGGTAGGGACGCCTATGAATGGGCGGAGCGTCACCAGTGTTCCTCGAATGGGTGACGGTGTCGGTTCGACCTAGCGGGCGATTGTTGAAATCAAATATGTCTTCGTAGGACATCAAAACGCGGCAGAGGGTGTCAGCGTAAGAAGGTGAGGAGCTATCATTTTGGAAAACTTGTCGTTGGATGGTATTGCCGGAGCCGAAGAATGAACAAACTCAGATGGTTGTTCATAGCTCAGAGCAGAGACTCCGGAGTCTACCAGAGGGGACAACACAGCTCAGTTTCAGTTTCAGTTTATTGATTTCAAAAAATGTAGTACAAGATACAAATATACAGGCGAGGGTCCCAAAGTAAAAGAACTGTAGTGGGACGCTCGGTTAAGTATACAAGCATTGAGGGTAATAACTAACACAGCAAGTGAACAGGATTATTGGCAAAATCAAACCATATTGGATAAAACGTTAACATTCAGATCAGTAAAACATGAAAAAGCGCAGCAAGAACAACCCCAAGGTACAAGTAAAAAAGAGAACAAAAAAAAAAGGCGATTTGACAACAGCCATGACATGCGTACACTTAGTGCAGGTAGTGATGCCTAAGGTCATTTTTAAAAAGTGCAAGGGAAACACGAGATTTGATAGCTGTAGGCAAGTCATTCCAAAGTGAAAATGCAGTGAACGCAGATGTTTTTTTGCCGTAATTACTGTGCACTGTAGGTAATAAAAAATTGTTATTAGCTGCAAATCTCGTCACGTTTTTATTCTGCAATAAATCATATGACATGAATGGAAGCGTGAGGTTGTTATGAAGCAGCTTGTTGAATAAGACGACTATGTTGAATTAGAACAAATAAGTGACAGGCCAGATACTGTAAGGGTGGAGTAACACAGATGCATTGGATTGTATGGAACTAGCAGTAATGATGCGTACTGACTGATTTTGGATATATTGGATCGATGACAAATGACAAGCGTACGTATTTCCCCATGAAACGATACCGTAGTTAATATGACTATGAGTGAAAGCAAAGTACAACGCTAGCAAAGCCTCGCGAGAAAAAAAAGGGCGAGCTTTGATCAATGCACAGATGCCAAACGAAGTCTTATGCTTGAGATGGTGGAAGTGACGGCGAAATGTAAGGTTAGGGTCAAGATGTATGCCAAGAAAAGTGACATCATCGCAAGCGGCTATAGAATGAGTCCCAAGTTTTAGTTCGGGAGTAAATGTTAAGGGCCTTTGAGCAGTCTTAAACACCATATATTTTGTTTTTAAAGGATTAAGAACCAAGTAATTATTGCTACACCAATTCATAATGTTACTCAATGCAAGATTTAGCCTTGAAGTAAGAAGAGTAATGGATTTATCGGATGAAGATATGGTAGTGTCATCGGCGTATAAAATGCAATGATCGTGATTGGAGGAGTTGAGAAAATCCGGAAGATCTTTAATATATAAAATGAAAAGCAAAGGACCTATTACTGAGCCCTGTGGTACACCCTGGTTAATACATTTAGTTGCCGAGAATGTGTTCGCTACGTGTACTGTATATTGTCGGTCAAGTAAATAGTTTTTTAAAAATGTTAGCGCAGGACCGGTTATGCCGTAACACTCAAGTTTATTAAACAACACTTGATGGTTAATCGTGTCAAAAGCTTTAGTGAAGTCTAAGAAAACATATCCTACTAAATTTCCTGAATCGATGCATTTTTTAATGTAGTCAGTTAGAGACAGCACAGCTAGATTAGTCGAACTTCCAGGGCGGAAACCAAATTGGTTATTCTTTAACAAATGGAACTTTGTAAGGTAGTTATTAAGACGTTTAACAAAATAATTTCTCAATGAGTTTACTAAGGCAGGAAATAATAGCAATTGGACGATAATTAGTAACTATTTGTTTGTCCCCTTTTTTAAAAACAGGAACAATCTTGGCGTTTTTCAAGAAAGAAGGAAATAATCCGTGTTTAAACATCAGGTTTATAATATTACAGAGCGTGTCTGAGATGAAACATGCAACTAGTTTTAAATGTCTCACAGATATGCTATCTAAACCAGGCCCGGTATTTTTAAGATTATTAATCGTGGAAAACACTTCATCTGGTGTAACAGGTAACAAAAAGAATGACTGTGGCGTGCGGCGTAAAGTGCTACGCAACTGCGCGTGTAGGTTGTTACTAGAATAAATGGAAGAAAAGTAGTCAGAGAAAGCATTCGCTATTTCCTTTGGCTCCGAAAGCCTTAGACCATTGTAATTTATTTTGGTAGGGGGGGGGGGGCGTCACCAGACGACCTATTAAAGGGGTACTGACACAAAATTTCGCGGCCGAGATAGCCTGCTGGATCGATTCCCGTGTACATGCGTGTACCATCGGCAAAATATCGACAGCGAATAAAGCTTGGAAGGTATTTTATATGAATTTTGAAGTTCGCGTGCGCGATCCAGCATTATAGGCCGCACCTGGCGGCATTGACACCCTCGGAGGGGACCCGAGGTGACCCCCCTACTAACAAGTTATGATGACGTCGTAGCCGCCATTTCTGTTTTGACGCGCTCGCCGCTGCATACCGCTGCGCTGTTGGTGACTGCTCGGCGGCTGCTCGCGAGTGTGTGGCCGCGGCCAAGAGGAGGCGCTGCCGCGGCGCACGCGTTGAAAGTTGTGTTTGGCGACACTACAGCTTTCCCGTTTCCTGCTCCCAAGGACTTCTTGATTTCCCTGTGCTGCCTGGTCTGCAGTGACAGGCCACAATGCCGAAATCCTTCTGCGCTGTTTCCTTCTGCACGTCAAAGTCGGGATCAGGCGTATCGCTGAATACGTTTCCCCGCGACGAACCTCGGCGGCAGAAGTGGATCGAGTTTTTGTGCGCTTGTGGACGTCAGGAGTATCAGGACTTGTCCCCCGTGCAGAACAGTCGCGTATGCGGGCTACATTTCGAGGCGCATTGCTTTAACACAAAGGCGCCGGATTTGGCGTACATGGGTCTTCCGACTCGACCCTGTGCATCGCTCACGTCTGGTGCTGTGGTGTAGCTTTTTTCGGCACCAACAACTTGAAGGGCATCACAATGTTATCAGGTGATTTAATCGAATATTGGACGTAGAAAAAGCGAACGTCCTGCAGAACATTTGTGCACGAATGTGTCGGGTCTTACCATTGTACATTGCCGACGCGAGGTTCATCGTGGTCGTCGTCGCTGGTATCGCTGCCGCTTCCCGACAAAGCACTCCTCGCCAGCGGGTCAAACCTGAAGTGATTCGCCACGTCGAAAATTCCTTCCATCCCCGCCGCAAGAAAATCGTCGCCATCAGACGACGATGAGCCCGACGACGACAGCAAGGACGATAACGGCGACGACATCACGCAGCGTGTGTAACAAGCGAATGCAAGCAGACGATGCAGACCGCGCGGAGTGCGTCACTGTTCTGTGCTCACGCGACCGAGCGTTTCACTCGCTAGGTGGTGATAGTTGCACCCGGCGGCTTGTCGTTTTTGGAGCTCTGTCAAACCGAAACTGAGGCTGTGTAATTAATTATCTGTCGCGCGCTGCAGCAAACGATGTGCCGTGTTATGACTAACAGGCCCCCAGCAACACATTGCAGCAAAAAAACGTGGGGCGAAAATTTTTGTGTCAGGACTCCTTTAAGAAAAGAGTTTAGCAGCTGCCACTGGTTCTTGGGGTTGTTCTTATTCTGTACGAATTTACTTTCGTAGTACCTTTTTTTTGCAAGTTTAAGCAATACGTTCAATAATTTACAGTAGCATCTATATCGTTTAGCAAGTGCAGCGTTAAAAGGCTGACGTTTAGTTTTCTTGTACATGTTTTCCTTCGTCCTTAAGCTTTTTAGAAGACCATCCGTCATCCATGGGTTCTGCGGGTACTTATATATTTTCCTACATTTTACAGTACTTGTGTTAGTCGAGACCGCTATCAAAAATAAAAAACAAAATTTATTTAGTGCGGCTTCAGGATCATGCATGGAATTTATTGGCGACCAATCAGTTTTACTTATGGATTCCACAAAGGCATCCGCATTAAACACTGAAGTGTAGTAGTTATTGTCGTTTACGGGCATATCAGTAGGAAATGTAAGAAAAACAGGGAAATGATCGGTTATGTCAGTATCAACAACCACGGGACAAGGCGGTGGTGATAAAGTTGACAATACGTGATCAATGAGCGTACCGTTACCATGAGAGCCTAATCTAGTCGGACAGTCAATGAGCGATTCCAAACCAAATCCAGTGTAGCAGTCAGTGTAGGCTGTGAATGGAGTGGTATCGGTGTCTAGTAAGTTAATGTTAATGTCACCGACAATAAGCACATCCTTATTTTCAAAAGACAGCTTTGACAGTGTGTCATCAATACCAAGCAGGAAATCGTTAAGTGAAGATGACGGTGAACGATAAATGCAACCAAGAATCATGTTCTTGTTACTCTGATTATGTGATGTATGGTCGACTTCGATCCATACTGACTCACAGTGATAAACATTTAATGCAAGATCGAATCTACGTGTGTAGATCACATCCTGTGAAATGAAGATGGCTGCACCACCATGACTATCAGTTTGACGATGGCAATATTCTGCTTGATAACATGGAAAGCCATTCATTTTGTTATCGGTTGCTGAAAGCCAAGTCTCCGATATGCAAATGAAAGTGAAGGCATGCTGAAGTGAAGCGATGAAGTTATTTATTGCATCTATGTTCTTGCGAAGGCTACGGGCATTGAAATGAATGAGTGATCGTTTTATTGGGCTAAGACGACATTTTGCGTCAGCAGAGGAGAGAAAAGCCATGTTAAAAGAAAGGGAAAAAAAGCAACCAAAAAATAACCGAAGAAACGTACAATGCCTCACAAGAAGATTCGGAGGTCGGACTCGGTCATAATTCGACAGACTCTGCTGTCATCCGATTTGCGGGCTTTTATCTGGCAGTTTTCTGTCCATAAGTATTTCCACTTATTTTCTTTTTTGAGTGCCAGCGCCTTCGAGAACAGCTTTTTGTTGTCAATGGTCAAGTGATCGTTAACATATATTGGCACGTTGGTGCTACCACTGAAACCAACGTGGTCAGTGCGAAGTCTAGCCCTTCGTGCCTTCCTGATGAACTCATTTTTCTTATCGCGGGAGCGGAATCGAGCAATGATGCTCTTGTCATTCGACCTCGAGGCAACACGGTGAGCCGTGTCGATATCAGTGGGCAAGATAGGGTACTCGATGGCATCGCCAATTCGCTTCAGAATGGCTCCGCAATCTTCACCTTGCGATGTAGGGATACCCTTGATTTCCACGTTATTCATTCTGGAATACTGCTCTAAATCCGCCACTCTTTTTTCGAGTACTTCATTACGTGACAAGAGCGACTTGTTCGAGGCTACAAGTTCTTCCAGCTTTTGTTTGATTGCGTCGAACTCTTTGTTGATAAACTGAACACTTTTGCAAAGCGAAGCATGCTCACCTAGTCCTACGTTTTGTAGCTTGATGTTAATTCGCGACACCAAATCATCGATCAGCGTGTCCAACTTTTCATTGAGCAGAGCTTCAAGTGACGCGATTTTTTTCGCTAGTTCCGCTGTAGTAGGCATAGTAGAATATACACACAACAAACAGAGCAACAAGAAAATCTGGCAGCAGCTACGGCAGAATAAAACCTAAAATGGTGAACAGAGGCAGCCAACCAACCTGTCGACAAGAAGAATAGACTTAGACGATGTTCGTGCCGCCGCAACTGCTGCTGCCAAATGTAGCCAGTGCCGTGGTTTGCATCCTTATATGGTCCTCGTTGAGTGTCACGCGCAGTCCGCGCAGACGCAGCAGGCTGTACAGGATGCCGAACGCTTGAATGCACGCGCAGTGGGTGCAAGCGCACGTGGGGCTTAATCCACGGTGGCCGCTGACGACTCAGGAACCAAAGGCGAGCAGGGACCCAGGCAACTGTCCGATCTGTCGACAAGAAGAATAGACTTAGACGATGTTCGTGCCGCCGCAACTGCTGCTGCCAAATGAATAGATACACACTCAGGAGAGAATAGATACACACTCAGGAAGAGCTCGTAAGCACGAGCCAAAGTTCAGGAGAGGAAGCCATGCACGATTGTTGGCGAGCGTGATGATGGAGCTTGGGAGAGCTATTTGGCACGCTAGCAGGACGTCGGCGACAATATACTCGACAAACCTAGATGTTATTATTTTTAAATGCGAAGCATTTCTTAGCGAACTTCGGCGACTTTGAGCGTATCTATCTATCTATCTATCTATCTAGCCGCCTACGACTTTTTGCTCTCCTGGCCGTATCGTTAATGGGATATATACCAAATTTGGTATGGCATAACATGACTGTATGACGAACATAAATGGCTGGTCATATCATGAAAATCATGAATAACTTTTCATGAAAAGTATGATTTACATGCCACGCTCATGGCGCGCTCGCGGCCGTTTCGTTAGCTTGATATACACCAAATTTGGGATTGAGTGACGTGACTCTATGACGAACATAAATGACAGGTGGTAATATGCAAATAATGACGTGCATGTCATGTACAACATGATTTACATGCCACGCTCATGGCGCGCTGACGGCCGTTTCGCTAGCTTGATATACACAAAATTTGGTATTGCGTGACGTGACTGTATGACGAACATAAATGCCAAGTGGTAATATGGAAATCATGACATGTCATGTGCAACATGACTTGCATGCTACGCTCATGACACTCTCGTGGCCGTTTCGCTAGCTTGATATACACCAAGTTTGGTATTGAGGTACGTGACTGTATGACTAGCATAAATGACAGGTGGTAATATGAAAATCATGACCTGCATGTCATATACAACATGATTTACATGCCACGCTCATGGCGCGCTGACAGCCGTTTCGCTAGCTTGATATACACCAAATTAGGTATTGACTGACGTGACTGTATGACGAACATAATTGCCAAGTGGTAATACGGAAATCGTGACATGTCATGTGCAACATGACTTGCATGGCACGCTCATGACACTCTCGTGACCGTTTCGCTAGCTTGATATGCAACAAACTTCGTATTTAGGGACGTGACTGTATGACGGGCATAAGTGATGTTTTAATATGGAAACCATGACATGTCATGTGCAACATGACTTGCATGCCACGCTCATGACACTCTTGTGGCCGTTTCGCCAGCTTGATATACACCAAATTTTAAGGTGAAAGCCTTTAATGGCTCATGCTCGCGTCCGCCCGTCCGTCCATCCGTCCCTCCAGCCGTGCCCTGGCACAGTGCCAGGTGGGCGCCGGGGCGCGCAAACGGACGCCGGTCGCGTTGGACTCTACAGCGCTCGCGCTTTGCTTGCGTAACGTCGCATTGCCCAGCGTCTCTAATCATGCAAGGAGGGAGACGCGCGCATCACGTTTCATTCTGATCGACCCCGTCTCAGTGGGCACAGGCGTTCGAGTAACACACTTTGGAATTGACAAATTGTCCGTCAATTTAAACGCTGGAACGCGGATGGCGTCTGCACGATGCGCAGAGCGCGAGAATACGAACGCATGCGAAATGCAGGCAGATTGGTCTCGCGTCTCGCTGTGATTTGAGGTAAAAAATTAAGCGAACATAAGTGGCAGGTGGTAACATGTAAATCTTGGCATCTACAATGCCACTTACATGCCACGCTCGTGGTGCGCTTGCGTCCAATTCGCAAGATTGATATACACCAAAATTTGTATTTCGCGACGTGACTGTTTGACGAACACAAATGACAGGTCCTATCATGTAAATAATGACCTGCATATTATGTACAGCATGATTTGCTCCTTGCTGGCTGCTTCGCATCACATCGATTCCCACGGTGCGTGGAATCTGCCGGTTTTTTTAGGCCCAATATCCAAATAAAGAGGTTCCGTCTCTATCATTTGACTGCCGCCTACTTCATCGTCGCTACCACGTGGCAAAATCAAGGTGTCGTCTCTCGCCCCGTGCACGACTAGGCCTTCTATAAGCGTGCGGTGGATGCCTTCTACGAGATATTGTTGACGTGATGTAAAGGGTACATCGGCCAAACCGGCCGATGTACTAATGCCCGCTTTGGACATGCTCTTTCGATAGAGAACAGAACAGGGTCATATTGACCATGGGAATCGGAGTTCATCGGATGGACCGACATTGTCACATTTTACCGGTTAGTGTTTGTCGGATTTCTTTTTTGAATTTATCCGGAAAGACGGAGCCCAAGCCATAGGTCCATGATTTTGCAAATCGGCGAAGTACCAACTACGAGTCCGCAAAGTAACGCGCGAAGCTACGCCACTGCTCAATTTGTTGATGTATTGGTGATAATGGTTCAGTGTTTCTGTGCGCTTTGTACTGGGTGGGCCTTCAGACCCCTCACTCGTTGAGCAATTCGCATGTCCTGACGCCTTCAAACTAGGGGTGTGCGAATAGTGAATTTCGGAACTGAATCGAAAATGGATCGAATAGTGATTATACCCAATGTAATACGAATAAAAAGCGAATATCATTTGAATAGTTTTCGAATAATGAGACAACCAGTTTCAAAGCAGCCCTAGAGCTCCACATTTCATTAAAAAAAGAAATATATATATATATATATATATATATATATATATATATATATATGATTCAAAAGAAAGTCCTGTGGGTCCGGTGCACATGTAGTCCAGAAATGAAGGAGCACACTTACGAAAATTGAATATTTTTTACTGGTTTACGTTTCGGCCGTGGCACGGCAACCAGAAACGTAAACCATAAAAAAATATTCAATTTTCGTAAGTGTGCTTCACACACACACATATATATATATATATATATATATATATATATATATATATATATTTCACCGCCTTTCAGACAAAAAATTGTTTGCTTTTAGAGGTGTCTTACAGGAAACTTGCTTGCTGCGTTGGTTGGTTTAGTTTTCCACAGGCTGGGTTACTTCTGACCGACTGGAAATACCTGAGTTTTGATAACTGAGGTAACCTCGTATATGGCAGTGACTACAGTAGTCAAATTGTCGCCCATATTTAAATAAAATTGACATGAAAAACTAAACAATTTTGAACCGAACTACCCAAATACAGCTAAAGATATCATGAAACAGATAAACGTGTCACAACATGGACGTCAGCGCCGAAAGCATGCAAACATTAGTGTTGAATGCTCTATGTACAAGAGCAATTTACGAAAACACAGCTCTTGCTACTCTTGTTATTCATAAAGCTGAATGCAGTCGTATTCCCCAAGTTCGGATAGAAGATGAAGACGGGAACCGGTTGATGCGATGCCGCTGCTGCGTGGTAAAATCTGAGCTAGTGGAATTTTTAGGTAAAACGCCTTCCTCTGTTAATAAAAATAGCGTCGGCAGTCCTGTAGGAGCTTGGGCTGCATGGCACATTGGTAAT
Source organism: Rhipicephalus appendiculatus (assembly GCA_030522465.1). Classification (NCBI taxonomy): domain Eukaryota; kingdom Metazoa; phylum Arthropoda; class Arachnida; order Ixodida; family Ixodidae; genus Rhipicephalus; species Rhipicephalus appendiculatus. The sequence continues at coordinate 18,951 of JALIZH010014657.1, forward strand.
TTAGTGATTAAAAGAAGAAAAATGGCCTTTAGCTGTCCCAAAGTTTCGTTATTGTGGGGTTCTCCCGTCAGTTCCAGTATCTGTTCATTGCTTTCAAAAAGGTAGTATAAGATCAACAAATATACAGGCGAGGGTCCGAAAGTAAAAACTGTAGTGGGACCCTCGGTTCACAGCAAGTGAAAGGAATTATTGGCAAAATCAAAACATATTAGATAAAACGTTAACATTCAGATATGTAGAACATGAAAAAGCGCAACAAGAAGAATCCCAAGGTACAAGAAAAAAAAACAACAAAAAAGTTGATTTCACAACAGCCATGACATGGGTACACTTAGTGCAGGTAGTGATGCCTAAGGTCATTTTTAAAAAGTGCAAGGGAAACACGAGATTTGATAGCTTAGGCAAGTCATTCCAAAGGGAAATTGCAATTAACGCAGATGTTTTTTTAACGCAATAGCGTTAAAGAGCTCGTTTCGCAGAAATTCCGACGTCGGCGTCGTTCGTTGTGAGCGAAGAATCATCATCTTGTCCGTGACTGAAAAATCGAGAAAGATGCAAATAAAATAAATAAAAAACCACGCCCTATCCACGAAGTGAATGATGATGAGTGGGCGAAGCTCGATCGTTTTCATCCATGGCAGAAAGAGAATGTGTGGTCTGGAACGCGCTTATACTTCATGGTCATCAGCGGCATCGTCATCGTTATCACGTGTAGTGGGTACATTCCACTATTCTGGAACGCGCTTATACTTCATCGTTATCACGTGTAGTGGGTACATCCCACTATACTGGAACGCGCTTATACTTTATCGTTATCACGTGGAGTGGGTACATTCCACTATACGTGGCTATCTACCTACCTACCTACCTACCACAACTACAACTATTACTACAACAACTACAGAGGAGGGACAGACCCACACCCCAAGGAGCTTCGCCCCTAAAATTTCCGGGTCCGAGTGAGGATCGAACCCAGGCCGTCTGCGTGGCAAGCAGGTGTTCTACCGCATAGCCACGCCTCTGCTTGGAGATACCATGAAAATAACTTCCTCTGCTTGGAAATGCAGTGAAAATAACCTTCATGCTTCGCAAACGCAAGCGTCCTTTATATAGGCGTCGCAATATAAAATGTAATATCTAAGTAATATTGCGTAGTACAAGCGTACATTGCCATCGGGCGTCAGAACATGGAACTATCATAATGATTTCGTAGTTCAAAGCCGGCCACCCATTACAAGAGGCACACACCTTACTGCACTAGAGAAGAGAAGAAATGGTAGATAGGAAAGGCAGGGAGGTTAACCAGTCCAGGGTGACCAAGTGGTTGAAGTAAGCACTCGGCACGGGATATCGCTATCGCGTTCAACTCTTAAAGGCGAAGCATAGGGGTCCAACTTTTTTTTGCCGTAATTACTATGAACAGTGGGTAACAAAAAATTGTTGTTAGCTGCAAATCTCGTCCCCTTTGTGTTTTGCAATAAATCATGTCACATGAAGGTAAGCGTGAGGTTGTTATGAAGCAGCTTGTGGAATGAGACGACTATGTTGAATTAGAACAAATAAGTAACAGGCCAGATACTGTAAGGGTGGAGTAACACAGATGCATTGGATTGTATGGAACTAGCAGTAATGATGCGTACTGACTGATTTTGGATATATTGAATCGATGACAAATGACAAGCGTACGTGTTTCCAAGGCATTGGACTGGGCTAGTTGGTACAGTACAGACGGTTTCAAATAAGACAGCAGATTTGTTGGAACAGCCATCGGTATTCGCTATTTCTCGAGATAACTGCGTCTTGTCGCGACTTATGTGGTCTCTAAAGATAATGTTTGCTTTTATCTACCAGTTCAAGTCAAAATTACACCGACGTGGCTCGAACTGAAGACGGTGGAAATGAATGTATGCGCTATACTTAGCCCTAAATTGTCCTATTTCACTCCGTAAGTACTGTGCATTGTCACAAAGGATAAAAACCAGCGGAAAACACAGGACACAGCGAAAAGAAGTCGGCGGGGCAGGCTGGCACTTACAACTGAACAGAAAAACGCGCTTGAAAGGCTTGTTTGAAGCCACCGGCAACCACTTTGCACATGTGTGAGCAACCATGCTTCGCCTAAAACGAAAAAAATGGAAAAACTTAGCTAGCAATAATCGCGTTCATGATGATCATCTCTTTGTCAGACAGATGCACTGACGTGCCACTGACACTGTCATTACCCCGTTTCTTTATGTAAAAAGCCTCTAAAATTTCCCTTTCGTTCTTTGTCCCGCCCCTGTCCAGAACGCTAGTGCTTTCAAAAGCAGTAGTGCACCCGCGCTGCCTGCAGTGGCTCAGCAGATGAGCACAGTCACTCATGGGAAGGGAGGCCTTGTGTTCCCTGAGGCGATCCTTAATACAAGGGCCAGTTTGGCCGATGTATGCTTTGCCGCACGAGCCCTGTGGTAAGCGAGCCCCCCTGTGGTACATTCTGGTTAATGCATTTACTTGCCGAGAATGTGTCCGCTACGTGTACCGTATATTGTCGGTCAAGTAAATGGTTTTTTTAAGAATGTTAGCGCAGGACCGGTTATGCCGTAACACTCAAGTTTATTATACAGTACTTGATGGTGAACCGTCTCAAAAGCTTTAGTGTAGTCTAAGAAAACAGATGCTGCTAAATTTCCTGAATCGATGCATTTTTTAATGTAGTCAGTTCGAGACAGCACAGCAAGATTAGTGGAACTTCCAGGGCGGAAACCAAATTGGTTATTCTTTAACAAATGGAACTTTGTTAGATAGTTATTAAGAGGTTTAACAAATAATTTGTCAATGAGTTTACTAAGGCAGGAAATAATAGCAATTGGACGATAATTAGTAACTATTTGTTTGTCACCTTTTTTTAAAAAAACAGGAACAATCTTGGCGTTTTTCATGAAAGAAGGGAATAATCCGTGTTTAAACATCAGGTTTATAATATTACACAGCGTGTCTGAGATGAAAACGTGCAACTAGTTTTAAATGTCTCGCAGAGATGCTATCTAAACCAGGCCCGGTATTTTTAAAGATTATTAATCGTAGAAAACACTTCATTCGGTGTAACAGGTAACAAAAAGAATGACTGTGGCGTGCGGCGTAAAGTGCTACAAAACTGAGCGTGTCGGTTGTTACTAGAATAAACGGAAGAATATAATAATAATAATAATATCTGGGGTTTAACGTCCCAAAACCACGATATGATTATGAGAGACGCCGTAGTGGAGGGCTCCGGAAATTTCGACCATCTGGTGTTCTTTAACGTGCACTGACATCGCACAGTACACGGGCCTCTACCATTTCGCCTCCATCGAAATGCGACCGCCGCGGCCGGGATCGAACCCGCGACCTTCGGGTCAGCAGCCGAGCACCCTAACCGCTATACCACCGCGGCGGACTAAACGGAAGAAAAGTATTCCGAGAAAGCATTTCCCGATTTCATTCGGCTCCGACAGACTTACACGATTGTAATTGATTTTGGTAGGGGGGCATCATCAGACGACCTATTAAGAAAATAGTTTAGTAGCTGCCACTGGTTTTTCGGGTTGTTCTTATTCTGTACAGGTAGCTAGGTAGGTAAAAACTTTATTTGGTCCATGAAAGAATCATGTGAGGGGGGGGTGTGTGGGGGAAGTGGAAGCAGGAAGACGATGGGCCCTCGGGCCGCTTTAGATGGCCGACACTTCTGTGCTTCGGCGACTCCTCTGGCCCAGCCCACAGTCCGGAGCTGTAACTCCAGTTGCGAGCTGCGCAGAGCAGCCTCCCATCGCTCCTGGTGTTCTGACCCTTGCCACGGGGGCTTGGGTTTGTTCGGGCAATTCACAAAGACGTGATTGAAGTCGGCTCTGGTGCTGCGACACAGGTTGCAGTGAGGAGAGGTTTCGCCACGCGTAATAAGGGAGAGAAGGAAAGGAGTCGTGACTGTGGTCCGTTTGAAGTCTGCGCCGCGAAACCTGTTCACTTCTGGAAAGAGGTTTATGCGGTGGCGGATACGGTAAGCGGGAATTTCGATAAAACAGTGTTATATCGTGGTAGCTGAGGAGTCGATCCCTGGCACCGCGAAGCGAAGACAGGTCGCTTTGAGCCCGGTTGACGAGTGCTCGGGCTTGGGTGTGAGCGGCCGTGCGCCCTTTTTTTGCCTGTTTAAGCAACACGTTCAATAATTTACAGTAACATCTCTATCGTTTAGCAAGTGCACTGCTAAAGGGAGGACGTTTAGATTCCTTGTACATGCTCCGTCCTTAAGCTTTTTAGAAGACCATCCGTCATCCATGGGTACTTATATCTTTTCCTACATATTACAGTAGGTTAGTGTTAGTCGAGACGGCCATCAAAAATAAAGGTCGGATGCTGATTATACGAAAACTATTCGAAAACTATTCGAGAAAAATATTCGGCGTTTCGAATATGTGCTATTCGATTCCAGTAGCGAATCGAATAGGCAGTTAATCCGATTCGTTATTCGAAATTTTCGAATATCCGCACACCCCTACTTCAAGCCCCTCACTCGTTGAGCGATTCGCATGTCCTGACGCCTGGCGCCATTGTACGCTTCTGCCCCGCAGCATGTGCGGTTGGGAGATATAGTTTATAGAAGAAGCGTTCCCGCTCCACGCTCAAGGCGTACATTTATTTGCTTTCACATCACACATCTATATTGAGCATGTGTAGCAGTAATCTGGAAATTACAGAAACAATGTAACGAAGCTT
>JALIZH010014658.1:0-87600 GCA_030522465.1 Rhipicephalus appendiculatus
AACTGTTTTGAGTGTCAGTATGTGCCGTTTTTTATTGACACTAGAAACTTGTTTGCACCTAATGACAGCTAAGCAAGAAAAGTGGCTGAGGCGCAAAGTACGTGATTGCGTCAGCCAACCTTCCCTGGCGTTCTTATCAAAGGAAATGGGCCTGTTAAGTAGGGGTGGCAAGGGAGCTCACACAGAGTGTGCGCCTCACGGATCGACAAATGAATCATGTTTGACAATGAGCATGCGCGCTCTCTATAAGGCTTTTGCTTGAAAAAAGTACGTGTCGTTTTTCATTAAAACCAGAAGCAAGTTCCGCGTCGTGTGTGTCATTTCTTTCCTTCGTCCTGTGTGTAAAAGCGCTGCTTTATATTTCTATAATGGAACCTTCACCGACTCGACCAATTAGTCTGTCTTCCCCCCTGATTTGCTGATCTGTCGTGAAGGCCCTCCGTCTCAAAAGGTTGCCGACCGGCGCTCTAGACAATTCGACGTAATGGTCACATCTCCATCTGTAACGTACAGCGTTATTGCCACGCATCTGCATAAAGCACGTATGAACAAATTCTAAATACCAGTACTTTACAAGTGTACATTCTTTCGGGCGTCCTTTTTGGGCGTCGTATAGGGACTTTAATTAACAAGCGAATTCGGCAAATTTGGAAGATTGTGAATAGGTTTCATACGAAGCAGTCGGCGAATAATTGTCTATGCTGCATTTTTTTTACTTTGAGCCATGCGTTAGTAGGTGGATCGTCGTTTTTTTAAAATAGTAGTTGTGTGCACATCGTGGGCTTAACAGGAACGTCGACTACAATGTCGCTTAAAGCGTAACTTATGCTCTGATGTAACGTCAGCCCTCACGGCAGACCATAGACTATTATCGAAACAAAGTGCAAATTACGGTGCGATGGTGTGATTATCCTAGGTAACTTTTGTTAGCCTATTTCTCTGGGGTCAAGCCACATCTGAATATAGCTTGCAGAATCATGGCGAGACTGAGCGCGTGGAAAACAGGACAAATAGAAGAAGCTTAGAATAACAGAGAGCTGAGCTAGTTGGGTACGTATTCATTCTGAATGACAGGGCGTGCAAACACGGCTAGGAGTTTGTGCAAGCAGGCGTTTGTGGTGTCTTGACTTCCTTCTTGTGTCCGTGTTTGCACGCCCTTTCTTTAGGAAGAGAAGAACACGTGGGACAGGCGCTGCACGCGTGTTCTTGTCTTTGTCCTGATTTCCACGCGCTACGTCTCGCTACGAACCAGCTCGCCCAGTACACGACTTTGCTGTAGTTTCCAGAGCCAAGGAATAGAAATCCAATGATTTGTTAGACTGCAATGATGGCGGCGCCTACATTGGAACCATAGTTGGCGTCAACCCGACATGAAGCCTTTATCATGCGAGTACATACTTAATGTTTATTGCTGTTTTAGAAAATTAGATAGCGAGCACTGCAACCACAATTGACGGTTGCACCGGCGTCACGCCTGTATAAGTTATTCGCCCAATGCAGTTCACAGACATGGCGTGACTCTGTGCTAGAATACCAGATTTTCAAGCACAACACTTGGATTCGATTCCTGCTGGGGCCTTGATTTTTATTCTTTGCGTTCCGCGGGTCAAAGCTGTCGATATCGGTTTTTCTTGATGCTCTCGCATTTGTTACCAATGTCTGTTCTCGCCGGTCCTGGTTAGATATAAACTGTCAATCACCTGTGGGACACGCCCGAATACCACAGCCCGGGGTGTGCTAGACAGACAGACAGACAGACAGACAAGCAAGCAGATAGATAGATAGATAGATAGATAGATAGATAGATAGATAGATAGATAGATAGATAGATAGATAGATAGATAGATAGATAGATAGATAGATAGATAGATAGACGGACTCAAAGTGCCTTGGGTTCGCCAAGAAATGCTTCGCATAAAAACTGAGGCGCTATTCCACTCTCTTGAAAGTGAGTAACCTGCGCACGACACAGTGATCACACAGAATTTTGAACTTAGCCGATTACAAACTGCAACTATGACATGCGTGCCTGTCCAGGAGGTCCCTTTTGAATTTGGCGTATGCTTCGTTAAAGCTTCCCATCTGAGCAGCATGCACCTCCTTTGCTGCAGTGCGTGTCATCTTTTGTGGCTTGCCGCATGAGCTTGGAGTTTTATGCGCAATCTTGAGGAACAATTCGAGAAGCATGCCTCTTTTTGTCGCATTCTCTGTTTCGCGCCGTTCACAGTCTTGCTTGGCTGTAAGCAAGTTCTTGGCGTTCTGTGCACAATCTTAATTAGGCGTTTTCCAGACCTGTGTGCCCTTTTACCTCAAGTGGCCAAGTGGTGAGCAGTGCGCCTAGTGCAGTTTTTGTGGCAAATACGCTTTTTGTCCGCGCACGACTTCTAAATTTCAACGCGAGGGCGTCAAAGAGCTCGTTTCGCTAAAATTCGGTTGTCGGTGTCGACGTCGTTTGGTTGTGAGCGAAAAATCAGCTTTGATCATTGCCGAAAAAATAGAGAAAGATTTAAATAAAGAAACAAAGAAATGGTCGGGCTGAGTGAGGATCGAACCAGGATTTCAGCATGCAAAGTATGTGCTCTACCACAGTGCCACATCATTGCTTGAAACTTCTTTGGAAAAAATACTTTGTGACTGTTATGTAGTGGGAAGAGTCTCCTTAACGCATATGGTACTGTGTGGCAGAAGTGTAGAATCGCGCCAGGCGTCAAAACATGTGAATCGCGAAACAAATATGTGTTTTAGAGGCTAAAACCATTATAAAACGCTCTTGTAGATTTAATAACCACCATCACCAAAAGCATAAACAAAGTGCGGAGCTGCGTAGGTTCGTGTATTGTCTTACGGACGCATAATTGGCCCTCGCTGATTCGCAAAAGGCAGAAGTATGGCGTAGTGGGCACTTAGCAACAGTACGTGCAGTAGGCACCCTAGGATAGTTCGAAACTGCCAATGTTACGCGCGCAGCTTAATCCGCCGGCAACCAACAACATCATTCAATGTTTCATAGCGCATGGAACGAGGACGAACAAATAGACACACAGAGCGCTGAATTTCAACGCTCTGTGTGTCTCTTCTTTGTTCGTCCTCGTTCCATGCGCTGTGAAACACTGAATTATGCTGGACCAACTAGCCCAACGCTCAACCTTAGCGAACTACAACATCCTCAACCTCACAGAAGATCGTTGTCATGCGGCACGATTGGAGCAGCCATTGAGAATCAAACCAAAGGCTAGCACTTGCGAAGGCTATCAGCACGGGGCCGAATAACGCTATCGCGTTCTACTATTGAAGGCGAAGCTCAAGCGTCCTCTATGTTTTAGTGAACCGATGGTGAGCATGTTATTTGCCTCATATCCATGACACATACGTGCGCTATAGGGGTACTTGGGCAGCAGTGTGAATGATGTTTTTTGCAGAGGGCACTTTATTCACTTGCTTAAAATGAAAGCAGTAATATTTGCTGTATCCCAACGATATCGACTTCCAGCGGCACTATCATGCACCAGAGGTGATGTGTACGGCAAACACATAGCTGGACTTTAAGAAACAGCGCCTGCGCAATGCTACCTAATTAAAATAATTTTGAAATGACCCACCAATACTTGTTTAGAAGCATGGATAATATATTTTGACATGAAGCATAGAATACGCATAAAAGTGTGGGGGGATTGCCAAATGCTTGAATTTACAGTTTGTTTTTGCAGTCTTCGAACCTAGAAGAGCCTTAAACTGAATTAGAACATTTGATTAATCTTCGTTTTCCCTCGTGTCTGTGATTTCATAAAGAAGGTTTTCTCACTTGTGAGCACACCTGGTCTTACTTCATATCTTCCACGCCCGCCTACATTTCAGGCATGATTGATTAATGGCTTGGTCCTTTAAAAACTGCACATTTCATTGACCTATATTATATAGAGGAGCAATTGTAGCAGTGTAGCTATTTAAAGAATTGATGTGGTTCAACCAGTGGGAAACCGACTACATTCAAGAAAACTTGGAGAAATTGAGCGTTTAGTGATAACTAATACTTGCCACGGAGTTGTTGCAAATACGCCGTATCAAAATTCTTATGACAAAAAAGATTCGACAGACAGGCAGGCAGGCAGGCAGGCAGGCAGGCAGGCAGGCAGGCAGGCAGATAGATAGATAGATAGATAGATAGATAGATAGATAGATAGATAGATAGATAGATAGATAGATAGATAGATAGATAGATAGATAGATAGATATTCAAAATCAATTCAAAATCGATGAACAAGTAAAAAGGAACCCTCAGTGGTGTAAATGCTCATGCAAAAACATGTCATGAGAAGGGGACATAATTAGCACGCATACAAATAAACACAACTGGAACAATATGCACATCTGTAGTTAGCATACGTTTGGAGTGATAGCGACTGCGTAGCAAATTTTCAGAAAACAATGGCTCAATTTATTTGTTAGAATTTTTACCTGAACAAGTGGAGAGAGAGAGAACAACTTTATTAAAAATAAACGAACCCCAGTGCGAGTCCACTAATAAAAAAAGCAAGGCTTAGCCATCACACAGGCCTAAAAGTTTTAGATGTCCGAGTAGTGTCTTCATGATGTCTGGGGAGGAGTCCGCCAGCCACTCCTCCAGGGTCGCAGGTCTTCGATTGGTGGGTATGTGTTTAAGGCTCTCGCCCATGGCTGCACGGCCACTCGGACAATCCCACAGAACGTGAGCGTTATCCGGGTAGCCACCGCATGCCACGCACGCAGGAGACCCATCCTTGCCTTTTATGTAGTGCTGAATGTGGGGTGTCATTAAAGAGTGAGTTTGGGCGCGCCTCATCAGGGCTGCCTCGCGTCTCGTCATGGAGTGAGGTGGATCGGGATAAACCCTGCGATTGTTGCGCATCTCGTCTAATCGTTCGCGCCTGTCTAAACGCGCCATAGCAAGTAATTCAGTTCGCTTCAGGGAATCCGGCCCGGGAGACTTACACGGGACATGGCGTGTGCCACTTCATTCCCTCTGATCCCCGTGTGACCAGGGATCCACTGTATTCGGACACGTAACGAAGGGTGGGCCTCTATGTCCTTCGTTAGTGTGCTGTAATGCGCGTCTGGAATGCCACTTGTCGCGAAGGCTCGACAGGCTGCTTGGCTATCTGTGCGTATCAGTAAACAACGGGCATTTAGGTTAGGTATGGTAGCTGCCTCAACTATGGCCGTGATTTCTGCTATGCATTGCGTACTGATGTTATGATGGAAGCCCCATGACAGTGGTAGTCCATCGGAAGCTATTCCCGTTCGAAAGCCCCTCGCCGGTCTGAGACGGAGATGCGTCCGTGTACAAGATCCACTCTCCTGTCGTTTCTTGGAGATGTTGGACTCGTGTCGCGTCGTCCTGTTTGTGTATCTCGATCCATGTGCCGCGGTACTGCTTCGACGGTGATCTTGTCGTGCGTCGCCCATGGGGGGCCGGGTTATGCTGGCGCACACCAAATTCTTTTAAATGCGAAGCATTTCTTAGCGAACTTCGGCGACTTTGAGCGTATCTATCTATCTATCTAGCCGCCTACGACTTCGTGCTCTCCTGGCCATATCGTTAATGGGATTTATACCAAAGTTGGTATGGCATAACATGACTGTATGACAAACATGAATGACTGGTCATATCATGAAAGTCATGAATAACTTGTCATCAAAAGTGTGATTTACATGCCATGGCCATAGTGCTCCTGAGGCCGATTTCTTAAGTTGATATATCCAAAAATTGGTACGATGAGACATTTCTGCATGACCAACATAAATGATAGGTGGTAATATGAAAATCATGACCTGCATGTCATGTACAACATGATTTACATGACACCCTCATGGCGCGCTGACGGCCGTTTCGCTAGCTTGATATACACCAAATTTGGTATTCAGCGACGTGACTGTATGACGGACATAAATGCCAAGTGGTAATATGCAAATCATGACATGTCATGTGCAACATGACTTGCATGCCACACTCATGACACTCTCGTGGCCGTTTTGCCAGCTTGATATACACGAAATTTTTAAGGCGAAAGCCTTTAATGTCTCATGCTCGCGTACGCCCGTCCGGTCGTCCGTTCGTCCCTCCAGCAGTGCCCTGGCACGGTGCCAAGTGGGCACCGGGGCGCGCAAACGTGCCGATCGCGTTGGACTCTACAGCGCTCGCGCTTTGCTTGCGTAGCGTCGCTGGGCCCAGCGTCTCTAATCATGCAAGGAAGGAGACGCGCTCATCACGTTCCATTCTTACTGACCCCGTCTGAGTGGGAACAGGCGTTCGAGGAACACACTTTGGAATTGACAAAATGTCCGTCAATTTAAACACTGGAACGCGGATGGCGTCTGCACGATGCGCAGAGTGCGAGAATACGAACGCATGCGAAACGGGAGGCAGATTGGTCTCGCGTCTCGCTGCGATTCGAGGTAAAAAATTAAGCGAACATAAGGGGCCGGTGGTAACATGAGAATCTTGGCATGCATGTCATCTGCAATGCCATTTACATGCCACGCTCATAGTGCGCTTGCGTCCAGTTCGCTAGCTTGATATACGCCACAACTTGTATTGCGTGACGTGACTGTATGACGAACACAAATGACAGGTCCTAACATGTAAATAATGGCATGCATATTATGTACAGCATGATTTGCTCCTTGCTGGCTGCTTCGCATAATATGGATTCCCACAGTGCGTGGGATCTGCCGGTTTTTTATTAGTGTATTTTACATTTTGTCGCACATCTTGCAGAAATATTATCTCAGGTTCTACATAAGTTCAGTGGTTTATGCAACATGATTCCGAATCCTCTTTGCATACCATGCATTGGGAGCAATACCTTCGTGTACTGTGGCGGTATTTTTCATTTCGATGATGTCCCCGTAATGAGTACATAGATAGAGATAGACGACGTAGAGCATTTTCCTACACTTTAACAGTACTCCTTACATCAACATTCTTTACAGAACAGTACAGAGAAGATTCGGGGCTGGTACTTTATCTGCCTCTGCAGCATCCGTCCATCCCGCGTCTTACTGATCGCCTCGAGACCGGTCAGGTCGTTGTCTGAGCCAAATTACTATGCCTGCACTGCCTGTGATATACGTGTTCTGGGCGCGAGTGAATCCCGCACTACATGAAACAAACGGTGTGCAGGGAGGCATGGCCTCCTTCATATTGGATTGTGTCCGCCTAAGCCCACAGTACATAAGCGGGTGGTTCACTCGTATAGGCCTACACTTCGTTTTGAGCTAAGCAAACCGTGATAACTCACCGTAGAGTTTTCCTGGTTAGGCGTTCAGTGAATCGGTTTTTTTTTTTTTGCTGCTCAAGACAAAGCAAGTACTGCGCATTTATTGGCTGAGCACTCATTTGGAAGCCACTTGGTTCATTCTGTACTTGTCAATGCACTGCGCGACATAGTCACCGCGACATAGGACAGCATTTGAAATAGCGTAAAGAAGGACTGCACCTTATGGTGATTGTGTCGTACAGTACGTTTTCAATTACGTATGCGCGACGATATTTGGCATTCCTTCTGTCAAAAGCTTTTTTTTCTTCGTTCCAAGACGGCTGTCAAGACATTACTCCCTGCCAAATGGCCGACACCTCGTAATTTAACACACTGCGGCAGCTAGAGAGCAACAAGAAGAGTGGCCTAAATCTACAAGGCTCGGCGCACGCCGCTGGGATATGCAGGAAACCTCGTCTTTACACATGTTCGCGTATTTGAGAAAATCAGTGTCCCCCCAGTGCACAAGTGGAGCTGAACAACAACTTGAAGCTATTATTGACAGTATGACGGGGCTTGCTGCACTGAGTGGTACCTTCGAAAACGTTGACATGTTCAACATACCTTCCAGCCGCATGTTCCAATAATTATTCCACGAAAATATTTAGAGTACCTAACATGACAATTCATTGAATACTTGAAGCGAATACTTCGCTTCAAGTATTCAGTAAATAGTCTTTCTTCGACTTGTATTTCCTTATAATTTCAAAATGACTCTAATACAAAGTGAATGTTGTAGTTAAGAGTTCTGCTGGCGCAACATGATGATATCAAGCGAAGTATTCTAATGCATGACGCTCTGTGTAAGGCAACAACTAATGATGTATTTAATTGGTGGTTTGTCAAACTGTGTCGCATGCATTGTAAGTATTATAAAGACATGTAACGAAAAAAACCGTAAAACGGGGGGTTGCGTGCTCGAGCCCATAACCCCTGTTGACAGATTATTGCGAAAGCATTTATATGGACACTCTCGGCTGATTTTTGCCGTCGCCGTTGCCGTCATGCCCGGGATATATATATGTATGTATATATTAAAAAAAGTGCAAGCAAAGATAAAGCAGAAGTAAAGAATTCTAAGGAATGTAACATTCCAATACTGACAGACAGAAGCTTTTTTATTCTTCTTCTTTCTCTACTCCCAGCTACCCGGCCAAAGCAGTTCTTCGCCGTCTTCAGGTCACTACACTCTCCCTGGCTTTGTTTTGTTCCTCCGCTGGATATAGGGAATCGCATTGCCGATGGCAGCTATTTCCATGACACCATCTTCCGTCCATGTAGCCGATGGTCTTGAGTATTAAGGCGAAAACCTTTAATGTCTCATGCTCATGCTCATGTCTCATGCTCATGTCTCATGCTCATGTCTCATGCTCATGCTCTGTCCGTCCGGTGTCCGTCCATTCGTCCGTCCGTCCGGATGTCCGTCCGTTCGTCCGTCCGTCCGTCCATCCGTCCGGGTGTCCGTCTGTCCATCCGTCCGTCCGGATGTCCGTCTGTCCGGATGTCCGTCTGTCCGTTCGTCCGTCCGGATGTCCTTCCGTCCGTCCGTCCGTCCGGATGTCCGTCTGTCCGTCCGTCCGTTCGGATGTCCGTCCGTCCGTCCGGATGTCCGTCTGTCCGTCCGTCCGTCCGTCCGTCCGTCCGTCCATCCGTCCGTCCGGATGTCCGTCTGTCCGTCCGTCCGGATGTCCGTCTGTCCGTCCGTCCGTCCGGATGTCCATCCGTCCGGATGTCCGTCTGTCCGTCCATCCGGATGTCCGTCCGTCCGGATGTCCGTCTGTCCGTCCGTCCGTCCGGATGTCCGTCTGTCCGTTCGTCCGTCCGTCCGTCCGTCCGTCCGTCCGGATGTCCGTCTGTCCGTCCGGATGTCCGTCTGTCCGTCCGTCCGGATGTCCGTCCGTCCGTCCGTCCGGATGGATGTCTGTCCGTCCGGTGTCCGTCCGTCCGGTGTCCGTCCGTCTGTCCGTCCGTCTTTCCGTCAGTGGAATGGCCACACGCTTTCGCCGAACACACTTTGGAATGTACAAAGTGTCCTTCAATTTTTCCGTCTTTTGTAGCCGTTTTTGTCACTTTATATGGTCTCAATAGTTTTGTACGATGACCGCAGTAGCCTTTCCGTACCAAAACTAGATCACCTAGATTAATATCGGGGATCTTGTTGTTATGGCGCTTGTCAAATGCTCGTTTAAGTGACTCCCTGTGTTTTCTTTGAATCTCTGCAGTCTTCTTGGTCTCCTCACGACGTACTTTTTCCTTGATTCCCAGTGTGTCGTCTGGAAGCAGATACGCCGGTTCACCGAAGGCGGCATACTGAGGACTGCATCCCAAAACACTTGTATGGGATCTATTGTGATGCGACACTGCTGCTTGTAGGCGACATTTCCACCCTCCTGGGAATCCCGGGTACATGCTTATATATTGCTTTATGTCTCGTATGACCCGTTCTGCGAGCCCGTTGGCTGACGGGTGGTATGGAGCTGTAAACTTCAGAGTGATGCAAGGTTTGGGTTTGGGCTAGTTGGTGATCCATTAATAATACACCGAGCAAGACAAACAAAGGACGAGAAAAGGAACCACAAAGACAAGCGCTGTCTTTGTAGTTCCTTTTCTCGTCCTTTGTTCGTCTTGCGCTGTGCAATATTATTCAGAGTGATGTTCTTTTCTTGCGCCCACTTTGCAAGTTCCTGGCTCCTAAACGCCGACCCATTGTCAGACACAATGCATTTCGGTTTCTCAAACATGTCTCTGTTCAGTAGCGCTATGACGGTTTGTGCATTCTCCCTTCCTGGCTTGGCCGCAACGATCCTTGAGCATTCGTCAATGCATACTAAGAAAGACTGAGGTTTCCTCACACCTTCGCTTTTTTTCTTTAGCCCGGCGAAGTCCACATGAACGGTCGTAGTGAAGGTCGTCGTGAAGGTCGTGAAGGTCGTCGTGAAGGTCGTACCACTTTCGAGCCAGTCCCGTAAGAAACGGACGCATGTTCCTGATGCGCTCACTGGATTCTTCCCACGAGCTGTCCTCACATGCGTGCTCGTAGAACTTGTCCAGGTGTCCGGCCTTGTGCTTTCACCATCTAATGGATCAAGCATTGCTATCTCCTTGTTGGGTCTTTGCTGCGCTTGAATGACGGCAAGAAGACTGTCCATGAATTGCTGCTGTCGCTCTGCGTACTGCTGCTGACGGTGGAGCATTTCCATGAGGCATGAGCCAACGGAACAGTCTTCTTTGCTTGGCGAAACCTTTGACGATGTTTTCAAAAGCGGCAGCATGATGTGTTCTTGAAACTCGGAGTATTTCAGTCTCAGCTTCACTGATGGTTGGCGGTCGAGCTCCACCGGCGTCTTCCCGGCTTTCTGAGCGACGAACTCACGCAGTTCGGAAGTCGTCATACTTTCCGGCAATTCATACTTGTCTTCATCCACGTCGCACGATGTAAAATAGGACTTGTCCCTTGAACTTCGGGATAAAGTCAAAGTTATCCACATAGTTGCGTTCTTAATCATATCGACTGCGCCAATGTAACATTCCAACACTGAGAGACATAAGCTTTTTATTCTTCTTTCTCTACCCCCAGCTACCCCGCCAAAGCAGTTCGTCGTCTTCAGGTCGCTACAAGGAACCCGACCGGGGATACGAACCAGTGACTCCTCGCCCGCAACGCAGCGTGTTGCGGAGCACAGATTTCGCTATTGTGTTGTCCGGTACCATTTTCTTCGTCGATTTTGTTTTCTTGTAGCGCACAAAAGTTTACACTATGTACAACCAACTGTCCCCTACCCTGGCTCTTCTAACACATAAGGACGCAGGCGAGAGAGACGACACGAAGCCTGTGTCGTCTCTCTCGCCTGCGTCCGTGTATGTTATTTGCGCCATTTTACAGTGCATTCGTACCAACTAGCTTGTCTTTCCGTACTAGTGGGTGTTTGGGCGAGTAGGTAGTTCATCCTCAAGAAAATTACAAAGCACGGGAAAAAACACGAACGGACGAAAAGACAGCTGACACGGACAAGCGCTGTTGTAAATTTTTTTATACCGAGCTTTCGCAAAGATGGCTTCTCATACAACACTCTTCTGTAATGGGAGGCACGGGCCCCTCAAGATATGCGTCTTTCTGCAAGATACATACCAACCGAATAATGTCAGATAGAGCGATAAATAAGACCAATTGACGCATGCTGGCTTTAGAGCACGCGTTCCCTTTAACACAAGTACAGCAAAACAGAGGAAGAACAACATGTTAACAACACGAATTACATTCATCTTGTTCCCACGTGCATCTGTCTCTATTCGTAGACTACTCGATTTGTCCTGGCGCGCACGGACACTGCAACCGAATTTTCGTCACTATTCCCTCAATCTTTTCAAACCAAGTATGGCAAATCCTACAAAGTCTTCTTCAAAACATCTTCTGCCGCTGTTCCCTCCCCCCCCCCCTTTTTTTTTCAAGTTACTTTAGGCACCACTACATTCATTAACTCTACTCTAACCCTGCCTGTTTTACCACACGCTTTTGTTTCTCACTTGTTAGTTCGCTTTCTTTGGTACTGTGTTTTTTATGTTTAACTGATCTGAAGTGACATGTCTAATAATGTATTTATCATGCTTCATTTTACTCATAATAGCGTTGAATACCATCAGTATTTGTAAAATTGCGCGAAGGTTTCACTGTAGTTCTTTTGGGACCCTGGTCTGTGTATTTCTGACCGTGTAAATAAATTTTCGAAACCATTTATTCTGAATCTGAAACCTGAATCAGTACCTTAACTTTCTCACCTTTCCATCATTTTCTTTGAACCACATTCCTGGGTCTCTTTTATTTGCTAAAGACCCGCCATGGTGATCTAGTCGTTGTGGTGCTTGACTTCTGAGCCGAAAGCCACCGGATCAAATCCCGGTCTTGTCGGCCGCATTTCGATGGAGGCTAAATGCTAGAGGCTAGTGTTCTTAGATTTTGGTGCACCTTAAAGAACCCCAGGGAGTCGAAACTTTCAGATCATTGAAGCCATAGCGCTGATAAGACAGGGACCATAGAAAGAGGACGGGACGTTCGCTACTCAGAACTGTGGTTGTGAGTAGCGCCCGTCCAGTCCTCTTTCTGTGGTCCCTGTCTTATCAGCGCTATCGCTTCAATGAACGTAACAAACCAACTAGCCCAAAAGTCTGTTCTCTTGAAATTTTCAGAGCCCTCCGTATGGTGTCTTCCGTAATGATATCGTGGTTTTGTGACCTGAAACCCCAACTACTACTAGATATTTGTCGCCTCACTGACTTAATCTTTCTGTATCCCTTCAGTGAAATGTAGTTAGTACTACCTAAGAAACCTAGATCTTAGAAAAATCTGCAAGTATAACCTACATCCTCCTGATAGACCGCACCGCTTTCTTACCACCTTTGGGATGCTACGCAGTACCCGACACAAAGAAGGTACAATGCATTGATGAAGGCGTCCTTTCTTGTGCAAGTGAGCAAGAAAACGAAATTTGATTTAAAATAGCGACAGAATCAGATAAGGCCCAAACCATCGCAGGCAGACGTGACGTGGTCCACCGGTGCAATCGAGATGATTTCGCGCGTTCCACGGCAAGATTCGGCGGCGACGCGCCTTTACTCAAATTTGGTACCTTTCTTGTCTGAGGTAGTTCCAGTCTAAAGCGTTTTGTTCCCGTCGGTAGCGGTAAGGGTAAATATCGCTACATAAATTTCATTATTAGTATCTGAAGTTGCGAGCAACTTGAGAAACATATAACGGAACTTTAAGTGAGTTATTTAAAGTTACCGCGTCCGTTGTGAGTAACTTTCGCAGTCTGTAAAAAAATGACGCCACATATTTTGACACCCGACAACTTTTCAATATGAGCAGCTGCCCGATGTCAATAATGAAAAATATCCACGCATATCCACGAAGTGAATGATGTTGAGTGGGCGAAGCACGGGGATCGGTCTGTAACCGTGAATCGATTCACATACACACATACGTTTTGACTATAAGAACGGTTTTCTAACCACCACGACAGCAGAAAGTGAGCGTCGACAACAAAGCTAGGTCCTAAGGTCTGTAATGTCTACGTTGAAATGGCCGACTAGTATAAAGGGTTTGTGCTTCTAGGTGTTTTATATTGTTCTGTCACAATTATTATTGATAATAGTTTATTGTTAACTCTTTTTTTTTCATATGCTTCTTTTGGCACCTGCGCTCCGACTGAGTACCCCGATGAACGTATGGACATTGTGCGACCCTAAGTTGCTTCGGCCCTCAAATTAATTAACGACATTTCCTTAACTGGTTCCTTCAATGTAAAAGTAGTATCACAAAGTAGTTTTGCTGCGACGAAGAGTTCGTTTGCGAAGATGGCAGGACCGTGACTACGACATCATTTTTTCAAAAAAATGTATTGTCTAGAAAAAAATACTTTTATACATACGTGTAAACTGTGATCAGACAATGAGATCCCCAAAAGAGCAGCTTTTTTTTTCTTTGATGGAGTCTTTTGTGCGGGTTAGTAGAGAAAGAAAATCTGCGAAATAACAACGCGGCTATTGCAATGTGGTGATAGGCTGACGAAGTCAGACCGCAACATATTTATTTAGACAGCCTTACCGGGCACCTCGCGTTTGTCATGTCATACTAGAAGAAAAAAACAAAAGGCAATGAAACGAGGTAAAGAACAAACAGTGCACCGGGACAGCGTAAGCAGATTACCAGGGATCACCCTTTTGTACAGAATGACTTGCGTCTCTTTCTTAATCCCCTAGTGGGCGCACCGTCGGTCTCGGGCCACTCTTTGAGGCCCCCACCGAACAATCTCGCCGAGTGTGGGTAGAGCATGAAATGCAACCTTTTTTGGGGGGACGCTGCTAGCACGGCGACCAAAGGGTCTGCTCGATTCCTCTAGGGACGTCTCCATGGCAGCGGGTATATTGTTGACGATGTGAGAAAAGCCATCTCAGCCAGGTACCTCGGTGTCCTATATTTTCCGGAGTTGCTTCGTCGTATGACGCTGTCAGTGTTAAGCAACTCATGTACTCGACTCCATCCGTCCGTTACCGCCTGTTTCACACAAACAACACAGGAACAACACAGGAAACAACACACAAACAACACAAACACGACAGGATTGCATGCATTTCTAGCCCACTAACAACGACGCAAAACGCACCTCATTCTTTTCGGTCAGATAAGACAACCCAGCCGAGCCAGGAAACGTGCCCATTAAAATTTGAAAGGCAAATTGATTAGCCTGATAAACCATAGGTAAATTAAATACTTTTCCGGATTGCCAGGAAATGTGTGAAGCTACACAGGAGCGAACAATTGTTCTCACTATTAAAAAAAAAGCTGTCTTTAAAGATCAGATTTCGCAGTTGCTCACATTCTGCGACTGGGTGCCATGACTTATCGTAGTGGTACGTTTCTGTTGTTTCAGTCAAGCTGAATCATAGCTCAAAACAATGCAGCGTAGAAGACATCCTTGAAACACCAATATTGCCCTATTGGAAAACCCAGTGGCACTGTCGCAGTGCCATACCTGATTACTGGACCAGTGTGGCGTTGGATACTGGGACACTGGCACGCTGCACGAGGCATGCTGGACGCTGGCCCGCTGCACACTGAGACACCCGTCTAGGCGGAAATCGGGCCTTTAAATTGTTTTAAAAAATTTTGGTCATACCCGCATCGTAACTACGGCTGCAACACAAGCACTGCGACAAGAAAAAAAAACTAAAAAATAAGTCAGTGCGCGTGCGGGAATAGAGTCCATCACCTCGACGCATTACACATCCCGAGCCTGACACGCTACCCGCTACGCCACAGTAAAAAACGAGATCACTCGTATTTTTAGATGTGAAGCATCTTAGAGCGGGGGTTTAATTCGGTGGTGGTGGTGGTGGTGTGCGGGTGACCACGCTTACTGCGCATGCGCAAACCCTTTCAAAAAATTAAAATGAAAAACCTCCTCTCCCCCTCTCTCTTCTCTAGGCATCCCTTCCCGCGGCGTCCACACCCCCCACTGCGCATGCGCGTCCCCACCCCTCTCTCCTCTCCTACGCTCCCCCCCTCTCTCCTCTAGGCATCCCTCCCGCGGCGTTTACACCCCCCATTGCGCATGCGCGTCCCCCTCCCCTCTCTCTCCTCCTACGCTCCCCCCTCTCTCTCGCCTCGCGACGCCGACGCAGGCAGCGTCTGCTATACTCGCGGACAACTTTTATTGGCAATGAAGGGAAAGCTACAGGGGCGGAGCTTCTGCACATGTACTACTACGCGAAGTGGTCCGGTATGTCATGCGTTCCGTACCGCTGTGGAAAGTGATGGCTGTGCGCGATCAGCGTTTCATATCGACGCAGACGCCGCTTGGCGTTCGAGGTAGCCGTAAAAAGCGCGGCTTTCTCAAGCGTTCAAAAACGCGCAGTGAGTGAGTGAATAAACTTTATTACACGACCCGGCATGTTTGTGGTCCGGGCTAGACCGCACAGGTAGGCACCAGGAGACCTTGTCTCCCCATAGCCTCCCTGGCCTGCTGGATAGCCCATTTTTGGTCTTGGACCTCCGAGCTGAGCAGCACGAGCCGCCACCGCTCCCGGAGGGCCTCAGGAGAACTTGATAATTTGGGACATTCCCACAGCATATGTTTAAACGTAGCCCTGTCTATTGTGCATAGTTTACATTTATTGTCCGGGTATAGGTGTGGGTAGCTCCTGTGGAGGTGCACAGGGTTTGGGTAGGAGTGTGTTTGTAGCTGTCGATATTCAGATGCTTGTTTCCTGTCGAGACTCGGGTGAGGTGCGGGAAAGACGCGCCTTGCCTCTCTGTAGTGTTGTGTGTATTCTGTGTAGCTTGTAAATCGGTCTTTGTGTGATACGTCTGTGGCGCCAGGGATGTTCACCGAGGGGTCCGTTCGGGTTGCGCGGCGGGTTAATTCTCGCGACAACTCGTGGGCCATTTCGTTCGGATTGGAGGTATCAGTCTCTGTGTGCGCCGGGAACCATATTAGGTATTTGGGTTCATCTACTTTATTTAGTTCTTGGCTATTAACGAGGATTCTGAGAGCCTGTTGTGAAATCCGTCCTTGCGTGAAATTTCTGATAGCTACTTGCGAGTCGCTTAGTATGAATTTGTGTTTATTGGAGGTGATAGCCATGGCTATGGCTACCTCCTCAGCCTCCTCTATCTTGTTAGTTATGACAGTGCACGCGTTAATACATATGCCCGACGTGTCAATCGCGACAGCAGCGTGGGCCTTCTGTTCAGGGTACGGGCTAGCATCTACGAAAAGAGATTTACTGTTCGTGCCATGTGCTTTGAGCAGTGCTTTGGCTCTGTGTCTTCGGCGGTCCACGTTTATGATGGGGGGTCATGTTTTTCGGTATCGGGTTAGCGACGATCTTATCTCTGATTGTATTGGGGATGTCATGTTTGATGCCATGTTGTGCATGGTACATGATTCCTAATTTGTTCATGATACTTCTTCCCGTTTTGGTTGTAGTGAGCCGTTCAAGCTGGGATATGCGCTGAGCTTCCGCTATCTCTTCAAGTGTATTATGTACTCCTAGCTGAAGAAGTAGATCTGTGCTCGCATACTCCGGTATTCCTAGCGCTTGTTTGTAGGCCTTCCGGATAAGCGCATTTATTTTGTTGGTTTCTGCTTTTTGCCAGTTGTGGTATGCTGCTACATACGTAATGTGGCTGATTACGAAGGCCTGTATTAGACGGACTACGTGGGCTTCTTTCATGCCTCGATGTTTATTTGTGACCCTTCGAATGAGTCTCATCGCATTCGTGACTTTGGCATTTAGTCTGCGTATGGTCTCGCCGTTGGTGCCGTTAGCCTCGATGACTAATCCGAGTACCCGTATTTTTGGGACTATCGGTATGGTTGTGCCTTCCTGTGTATGAATCCTAATTTCCTCGTATTGCCGCTTGTTTTCCTGTGACTTAGGTGGTCTACCTCTGATTGCTGGCCTGTAGAGAAGAAGTTCAGATTTCTCCGGTGAGCATTTGAGTTCCTGTACCTTCCAGGTATCGCTCAACTGTTCCTATTGCCTCCTGCAGTCTCTGTTCGATGTAGCCGTCGCTGCCATCACTGACCCATATTGTGATGTCATCCGCGTATATAGAGTGATATATTCCTGGGCATTTTATCTAGCTCCTTCGGTAGCCCGATCATGATTAGATTAAAGAGCATTGGTGATATTACGGAGCCCTGTGGTGTGCCTACGCAGCCCAATTCTTGGAGATCAGATGTAAGGCCTCCCAAGCTGATTCTTGTTTTTCTGTTGGTTAGGAAGTTCCTGACATAATTGTAGGCTCGCTCACCCATGTGTAAGCTTGATATGCGGCTGAGAATTGTTTCATGTGCCGCATTGTCAAATGCTTTCTTGAGATCCAAGCCGAGTATGGCTCGTGTGGATCTTGTGGGGTAGTCTATTATTTGGTGTTTAATCTGTATCATGGCGTCTTGGGTGGATAGGTGACGACGGAAGCCGATCATCGTGTCTGGGTAGTGGTCACCGTCCTCAAGATAGTTGTTGGCTCGATTTAGGAATGCGTGCTCCATTAGTTTGGCTACGCATGACGTTAATGAGATCGGTCTTAGATTTAGCTTGTTAATTGGCTTGCCTGGCTTCGGTATAAGGATTGTCCTAGCCTCTTTCCACGCTTCGGGTATTGCCCCTTCTGTCCAGCATTTGTTGATATATCCAGTTAGAAATTCTATGGATTCATTATCGAGGTTACGTAATGTTCGGTTGGTGACTCCATCTGGTCCCGGTGCTGATTTTACATTTAATTT
Organism: Rhipicephalus appendiculatus; assembly: GCA_030522465.1. NCBI lineage: Eukaryota > Metazoa > Arthropoda > Arachnida > Ixodida > Ixodidae > Rhipicephalus > Rhipicephalus appendiculatus. Next base: position 18,086 of record JALIZH010014658.1, read on the forward strand.
GTGGAGCACCGCTCTAATTTCCGCTGCGGCAAAGCTTTGGGTCCAATTTGGGGTTTGCTTCGCCTGTATAGTCTTTATGTTGTAGTGGCGGCGATTTTGGGATGTAGATGTTCTGTAGATCTGTCATAAGTTGTTCCTCTTTTCCTTCGTGTTCTCGCGTGAGACGACGGATAGTGTGTCTCTGTTCAGTTTTGGTTTTGGTGGGGTCTAAGAGAAACCTTAGCAGCTTCCACGTTTGTGAAGTTCCCATGTGGTTGCCCACGTCCTTGCAAATCTCCTCCCATTGTTGCTCACATAGCTGCCTGCAGTGACTTTCAATGTCTTTGTTGAGCTGTGCAATCTTTTTCCGGATTGTTCTATTGTGTCTTTGCCTCCGCCATTTGTGTTGTAGTGCTTCTTTCGTCCGCCACAGGTGTATTAATCTGTTATCAATGCGCTCCGCTGGGATATCTGTTTCTATTTCCTGTGTGGCTTTCCTAACGCTGTCTATTATACTCTCGCACCATTTCTGGATATCGTTAGGGGGGTTCAACGAATAAATTAAAGCAAATGCGAATATCTTACTGGTGTGAGCTGCGTCCTGTATGAAAGAGCTACATGCAAAAAATGAAGGCAGTATTTTTCATATCTCACGTAGAAAATAAAAACACAATTGTAGGACTACATTCACCAGCGCTAGGATACGCGCCATTTGGCACTGTAGCCTTCGCTGCATTGCCAAGAAAAGTGTCTGCGAGTATAGCGAGTTGTTTAGAGAAATTTATTTTCACAGACGGTGAACATCAATAGCATTTGAACAGAACATTTCAACAGAATGGAACATGCACAAACACACAAAAATTTGTTACAGAAAGATATGTATACATATGTACATTACATGGTAAACTGGTTGAAAAAAAACCGACTGCTCGCGCTGCACAACCGTTCACTGGCCACCCCGTATATATGGCACTGGATCTTGACCTGCAAGGTGGTGCCGGTGGGAGATTTCTCCTGTGCGCTGTTGAACAATAAAAATTCGCAGCGTGCGCGTTAACTAAAAGCGGACTGCGGGTCTCTGTGTCCAATCGGAGTCTTCTGTCTCTCATTGCCCATTAGCAGCGATTGGCATGTTCCAGTTGGAAAACACCGGTCCATCACTGCGTGATTTGCGCCTCCCCACGTTTCTCTCCTGCGCAACGCTGCGATGAGCGCCAGCGTCAACGCCGCCGCCAGTGTAAGCGTTAGCGCCCGCTGCTTCGCATCTACACATGATTCCCTTTAGCGGGAGATGGTGTAATTTTTTTCTTCACGTTATACTTAATTCCGGTGTCCAATATTTTTATTTTCTCGCCCAGAATCGCAAATTTTAGTCTCTTCGTGATCGAGCCAACGTAGCAGGAGATTGTTAGTTTATTTGTTATGGGCTGCCTTGGATCAGAATGTCTATCTGGCACGTTTTGCTGCAAAACTTATTAGCGCAATCGCAGATGTGTTGCGGATATCGCGCTGACTCGCTAAGTGGTTAGTTATACCTATGTAGAAAACATCGTGCATCAGAACTGCTCACTGAACACAGTAATTTTCGTCGCCCGTTTGGAAATATTTTCGGTCTTTCTTGTTTACATTCTGCGTACTACAGTTGCAGTAGTTCACTCTAGCCAAAACGAACATTAGGCTTAGGGCCGTACTTCGTGAGTCACGGTCGCTGTGAAGATCGTGGATGTTCCATTACAATGAGTCTAGTAACCGTTAAAATGTAGTTTCAATCATAACGGACCCAAGCGAGGTCATATTTGCACCTTCGACTACACAAATCAGAAGGTAAAAGCTCCAAGATTGGGCGTTTCAGCGGCTAACCATAGGGGCTAACTGCTGCCGGTGACGTGCGGCTTTCTGCGGTACGAGCCGGAACGACTGACTGTGAGACTATACATGGTATAGCTGTTATTAAGCGCACTTCAACGAAGACAAACGAGAAAGGAACACAAGACAAGCGCCAAGACTAAGCGCTTGTCTTGTGTTCCTTTCTCGTTTGTCTTCGTTGAAGTGCGCTTAATAACAGCTATACCATGCATATCAACCAACTAGCCCAAATGTCCATTCTCTTGCGAGACTATAGGTTGATCTTGATTATTGGACTAATACTACTGTCATACTGTGTTGCGAATAATCAGTTCGTTTGATGCGGTTTATAATCTACATTGACGACACTAGATCACACTTCAGGGTAAGCGCACGACACATGATTGCTTTCTCGTACACACGCATCCGTCGTCTAACTAAAACTAAAGTTATATATGTGTGGCACACATAATAGTATAACATTTTTAAAATATTTGATAAACTGTACGCTTGACATCTTACGATCCAATATGAAGTCTTATAGAAAGTCCCCCGAGCGCGCCCAGTTTCATCCAGTGTGCCACCAGTGTTCCCAGTGTGTGGGCAGACAGTAGTGTATAGCGTGACCAGTGCCCCCCCAGCGCGCTTTAAGAGACTGGGCCACACTATACAGTGTGGCCTAGTGCGTTTCAGCGCACTGGGCGACACTGGCCACGCTGTACTGTGTGTCCCAGTGGCTCCCAGCGCGCTGTAGTGCACTGAGACACACTGTACAGCGTTTTCAGTGTCACCCAAGCGCGCTGAAACGCACCGGGAGACACTGGGAACGCTGTTTTAGGGGCGAAGCTCCTTAGGGCATGGGTTAGTCCCTCGTTGTGCGTCGTAGCCACCTCTAGTACTCGGAGTGCTCACTAGATGGCGATGGCGCTGCGGCGCTCGCTCCATTCCGATGCGTAGGAATGGAGGGAGCGACATAGATGGCCACACCGCGGACATAGATGGCCACACCGCGGGTGGTGTGGCCATCTATGTCAAGCAGAACACTGTAGTACAATAAGGCCGTCAACCACCACTACAGTCACTAGAGTCATGGCCGAGAGCATAGAGGGGCAGCTTAGCAATGGCTAGGCAGGTGGTGTCTGTCGCCCAGGTTGACTCCATTCCTTGATCTTGCTTGGATGTGCTTGCGGGGGCTTAGTCCATCCCTCCTTCCCGCGTCCCACAACCCCACAGCGCATGCGCGTCCCCTCTCCCTCTCTCTCCTCTCCAACGCTGACCCCCTTTCTCTCCTCTGTGAATCCTCTACTGTACGGAGCGGCGCCCGCCTCCTACACCCCTCCAGAGCATGCGCGTCCCCTCCACCTCTCTCTCCTCTCCAACGCTCACCCCCCTTTCTCTCCTCTAGCAATCCTCTACTGTACGGAGCGGCGCGCGCGTACCCTCTCTCTCCTCTCCTACGCTCACCCCCTTTCTCTCCTCTAGGAATCCTCTACTCTACGGAGCGGCGTCCACGTTCCACATCCCCACAGCGCATGCGCGTCCTATCCTCCTCTCTCTCCTCTCCTACGCTCACCCCCTCTCTCCCCTCTAGGAATCCTCTACGGCAGGGGTCTCAAACACGCGGCCCGCGGTCCTCATATGACTGTCTTTGCCCCTCGTATTTTATTTTATTGCTCTTATTAAGTATGTTCCTGAGGTACACAGACCTGACTGGTTTAACGCATTGTTGCGTGAGGCATCCCATGTGTTCATTTTGTTTTCAAACATAACCGTGAAACAAAAATTATATTTCACAATCGGCGTTCAGAATTTAGTCAGTTTCGAGATCGCTATCGACGTGTTTTTGGAATCCTGACACCGAACCTCCTTCAGAAATTACCTGTGTATTAAATATGGGACAATTTTCTTTCAAATGACAGCGTTTTCAAGCAAATTGTACAAACTCCCCCCCCCCCTCCCCCGCTTGTACCTTCTTCACTGCCCCGGCCTTACGGGACTAAATTGCGTGAGTGCGGCCCGCAGGCTGAGTTGAGTTTGAAACCACTGCTCTACGGAGCCATATAAGAACCCCTATCCCTCCACTTCACCGACCATAAAGCCGTTATAATGAAGGGGGACCGGAAGCCACGTCTAGCTACCATTTACGAATAAATAAAATTTCTTGTATATATACGCACGGTGTTTGTCACGTCTTTGATGATCTACTGGACGAAAGTTCACGAAAGATTCACGGTTTACCGATGAACCTCCGGAGCTTCGCCCACTCATCATCATTCACTCCGTGGATATGCTGTGATTTTTTTTTTTCGATAGGGTGTCGTTCCGTTTTTATGACGCTTTGTGAAAGCACTTGCTCGTGAGCTTAGAGAACTTCAGGGACCAGTGCAAAGATGCTATGACATCACCTGCTAACAAATTTGAGCAAGCGCTCTTATGTACAAAACCTGTTTTATTTTGTAAAATCATCTTTCGATCAGTCATATACATATAACAATGATTTATGCCGCAGAAATGCGTGTAGATGATCTGCAAACCTAAAAAGTTGGAGCGTCAGGGTTCTATATTTTAATAACTTTGATTTGTGACAGGTTAAGAGAATGGTGGGTGAAAATATTAACACGCAGAAAAATGAAGCAGTATCCAACGGACACAAGAGATAACAACAATTTGCAACGGTCAGGCAGACACAGGAGCTGGCTAAGGAACACGTCTATTCAGGACTGGTAGTTACGGCTGAGCCGAGCCATGGGACTAAAATAACTGGGATAATAAGAAAGGGGTGGTGCGCACTTGGCAAACATGTCATGATTAGCAGTTTACAAGTACCCCTCAAGAGGAAGGGATATAACAGCTGCACCGTATTAACGCTTGCCTAGGAGGTTGAAATCTGGAGGATTTCACAAAGGTTTCACATTAAAATGAGGAAGATGCAGCTAGCCATGGATGGATGGATGGATACAACTTTATTAAACGTCCGGCAAGTTTTAACGCGACCCTGGGCTTAGGTCTCCCACGGGGGAACGTCAAGGCCTTGCCTCAACGCCGCCTCACGGGCTTGCTGGACTGCCCACGTTTGCATGCCGAGGTCTGAGCTGCGCAGAGCGGTGGCGAGGGAAAATTATGTGTGCAGTATTATTGGACAAAGAGAGAGCAGAGTCGGTCAGAGGTCAGGTGTAGAGTTGGTCAGATGCAAGGGATATTTAGAGTAAAAATGTAGAAGAAATTGGCGCGGGCAGGGTATGTAACGCGAAGCCAAGATAACCGTTGGCCATTAAGGTTAACAGACTCAATAGCGCGGGAGGGATACGCAGAAAGTTAGCTGAGCAGGTGAGACTGGGAAGTTTGTGGGAATGTTGTTGCCGTAGCAACAAAATGAACGGGTTCATTGCAGAAACATGTGAGAGGCATTTGCTTGCATTGAGCGCACTCAAATTTATGATTATTAATGTAGTCAGTTTGGGAAAGGCATCATATTTTCTCGTTAACTGTTAAGGTATACAGCAGTAATCATACAGGTTATGAAGAATAACTGGAACGAGCACAAGTAAAATACAAAACTGTTCTCATTCCTGAGTTAATCACAGTCCTTAGAAGTTCAAGGTCATGGTCCCTTTTATATGACCTATAGAAGGTTATCATGAGAGCATAAGAGTTTTCGTGATTGCGATACATTAGGGTCATCATTGTATCACTGCTGCTGGGTACTGTCCTGTTAACACGGTCACGCATTGTTGCTCTGAAAGCGGGAAGAAGAGACTGGGGAAAGTGACTTCCTAGAGTGACTCAAATGTCTCTAACCAAATACCCTCCTTGGCAGACAATACACGTACGCGATGATCGCACGTGGCCCTCTCTTATTTGCCACACGCGTCACGTCGAACCATGCGTTGCGACCTTTTCCTTCTTTTCGTGTGATGACACCTTTCACCGCTGTTCCTTTTGTATAGAAAATGAAATTAGTTCTTCAACTGAAATTCGCTTCACCCTCTTCCGTGATTTTATGTGGTTACTGCCGTTTTCTCGTTCAACTAGGATGCCTCGGCAGCTTATATAAATAAGGTATTTTATTTTATTTGACCAAAACAGAATATTTCTTCGCAAGGTAAGACGAGACGAGGGCGCAATCTTCCTGTCCATGATCACTACCCGCAAAAGCAGCTGAAGTGCCCCTTTGGAAGTGTCTGTACTATTATAAAAAAAGTACAGCAAAAGTTACTACAACATAAAATACCGATGGAACTCCGAACACATTTTTCTAAAACACACTTCATGGTACCAAATGTTTCCCAGAAAGCTAATAAAGAAATAATAATACACTGCAAAAACATGAAAACAAGATGCTGGGCAACGCAAGGTACACAGAGTGAATGGGTTTGTAGCCTCTCTCAGTTGTTTCTTTCTCCAGCCTTCGTATCCTGTCTCAAACACTTTTGCATTTCAATCAGGTGAAGCCAAATAGTTTTCAAGCTTGCCTGGTTCTCATTGTCCGTTGGCTTTTTTATACTGTGTTCAAAATAAATCGCATCTGTTGGTTCTTTGCTCGTCCTTAGATCTCCATTTATATTCTATCTGTGGCCGTTTCACTGTTCCTCTTAAATGAACCTGTCTTCTTGGAATTCTGACTTTGCTTGCACGGAAGGTATTTATGCATACTTTTCGTGAAAGCTGACTGTCTCCATAAACTTTGCTTCCAGAGCAGAAAGGAACGAAGGAAACATGACGGACGCAGGCAGGGATGTTAAATAAAAAAAAAGACTTTCCGTTGGCTACACTACTACACTATGGATTAGGGAAAGGGAATAAAGAGATGAGAAGCAAAACACACTATTGCAAAGGCCCTTATGTATATTACTGACTTGAAGAAGGAAATGTTTTTGTGTGCCACAACAGGACCTCCTCAATGACAGGCCCTTCGGAGAACTTAACGCTGGCCATGTGCTTCTCAGTCAATGTCCAATATATTATCATTAGCGGAAAAAAATTGTTTTCAACATATTTCTTACTTTTACAACTTACACTACGTGTTTTTTTTTTTGAATATGCACATTTACACGTCTCTTTTTTTGACTGAGGTTGGTTTGTATAAAGCCTAGCTCATTTGGCGTATTATGAATTCCATAAAACTTGCTGCTAGGCGAGTTGGTTCATACTTGGAAGGAAAATATGGTTGCGCACAAACTGCACAATTACAAAGAAGACACAGATGAGCGGAAACTTTGAACTAAGTTTATTTTTTGACGCAGTCAATACAGTGAAACTTCGGTGATACGAATCTCACGGGACCACCAACAATATTCGTATCATCCGAAATTCGTATCACCAGAAAGCATGGAAAATTAGCACGCGACAAAAGAAAGCTAGCGTACATTTTCATTTATTGTTTTTCTGGGCCATGACAACGTCAGGAAGAACTCTGAATGATTGTCAGTCAAGTTTTTAGATGTAGGCAATCATACCAGCACTCGTAAATATACTGCCCGTATGGGCGTGTTTAATTCATGAACGAGGTGCGTTGTCACCCGTGACAGCAGTAGCCCCTTCCAAATTTTAGCCTACTTTTTTCGCATTACACCGGAGTACTGCGGCAAAAGTAACAGAAGAAGCGATTTGACGCGATGTATCAAGGGCACGAAATATCAGAACCATGGTCCTATGTTATGACTTTGTTATCGCGGAGGTGTTGAGGTGTTGGGGATGTCGTAAATCTCCCCGTGCCCGCACAAGTGCGATCTCAATAGTCGCACATGTTCACGTTGTGAGGCCTGCCTCCCTCGCCTTCTTTCGGTCCTCGTCCACCTTTCATAGGATGTCTGAAGAACGATGCAGGCACGTGCAAACACAGTACAACGACAGCAGCCCGCGTCGACGCGTTAGAAAAAAAAGCATGGCGCCAACGCACTCTGTAATCTAAACCTTCAAGATTCACGCACCCAATCTCGGAGACCGTGACACGTCTCTGAAGGTTTATTCTGACCGTAAAAAAAAGTATTTTTCTTACACCGTGATTCTGGCGATTTGGCAATGCGGCGCACCTGCCCGCGCTTGCGTTTCCGCGCTCGCACGTGCTTGGCACGCCTTCCGCGACAGCGCGGACAGCACCTCTTCGCACCTGGGCGGTAGCGTTCGTTCGTATCAAACGTCACGGGGTGAAAATAGGTTCGTAACAACCGTACTCCATCACATTGCAGGCCAATGGGCCTTGGCCGGGACCAAAGAAAAATTCGTATCACCCCGAAATTCGTATGAACTGTGTTCTTATCACCGAGGTCTCACTGTATATACGGCCATCATCACATGGTAACAACCGTATTCGCATTGTCATGCTTTGCAGATTACAACAGGCCACGCAGGAACCTCATTTCACAATCCAATAAAGCAATTGAAGCTTGGCTAACACAGGCATCCCGTTTTGTCGCGATATAAAAGGCTTCCATCAATTCCCGGGTAGTGCCATCATGGCGTTTGACCAAAACATTTATGCCTCGGGAAACTTGGAGCATATATGCAATGCCGGACGTGCGCATGCAAATGTGCATTCTCTTATTGATTATCGAAAATTCATGTTCCATTGCGTGAACGTGGATGCACCGTCGGGTTTGCCCGACATATGACTTTCTACATGAAAGTGGAAGCTCATAAACAACGCCAACCATGCAGACTACATAAGGCAGCTCGTGCTTTTTACCGCACCCTCCAGGATTCTTCTTAGCAGAAGATAACGTCAAGCAGAGCTTTGCCAGCTTGCGCGGGGCAGAAAAAAACCATAGACATATCGTGCCTGCTCGCAACTTTTTTCAAACTTTGGAAACTGCGGTGCTTGTAGGGCAACACTGGCCCAGGTGTATGATCGGAACGGGGTGCTTTTTTCTCACGTAGGAGAACCTCTGCGATTGCCGTAACGAACGTGCAAGGCACCCGGCTTCCAACACAGGCCGAACTAGATTACGAAAGGTGTTCTGCATAGCATGTGGGCATGACTTTCTGAGCGCAGAACCCAGATGAAGTTTCACAATCGCCCGCTTAACTAGTTCTGACTGCGCAGTGTCGTATGGCAACAGTGCCTTCTGCGCTCGGGGGGCTGTATGAGCGGTGTATTGTGGAACGTTGTGTGGGTTGTGGGCTCAGAAAGTCATGCCCACATGCTATGCAGGACAGCTTTAGTAATCTACTACGGCGTGTGTTGGAAGCCCGGCGCTTTGCACGTTCCTTACGGAAATCGCAGAGGTTATCCTGCGTGAGACAACAGCACCCGTTCCGGCGAGACAGCTGGGCCGCAATCTCGAAGCCTCCCGGGAGTGTTGCCCTATATGCACCGCACTTCTTACAATTTGAAGAAAGTTGCGAGCAGGCACGATGCGTCTATGTATTTTTCTGCCCCGCGCAAGCTGGCAAAGCTCTGCTTGAAGATATTGTCACGGGCGAATATGGAAGAAGCTACGATGAAAGTAGGTCATTAGCAATTTTCAAGAAAAAGATCCACGCTTGTCTGCTCGCGCTTCAAACATGATATGTCTTTTTCTTTCTTTTTTTTTTCTTCTGTGTAAGATTTGCGCATCTCAAGTACTTTTCGGATATGCACTGTCTCTTGTATCCTTTCAAGCGAGATATGATCCTGTTCACTGCTATTAATAACTGCGGTTTTGTTAATAAAGAGCTTTTTTTTGTGTGTGTGTGTAAAGAGTGCGTTTATAGGTGCCTAATTATTTATTTTCTGTTCTTCTTTCCTGCTCTTTTCTTCTTTTTTTATCGCTGTATATCAGTACTGATTGTATTTTCACTGCATTGAATTTATGTATTTATGCTTTATATAAATGTACGTGCTGAATGTTGTGCATTATTGTGGTCTAGGCGGGGGCTGGTGCGCTGTCAGGCATTCTGTTGCCTTTGCACCACCCCCTTCCCATTCAACCACTGGATAACTGATGTATGTTTACAAAGATGAATAAACTTCAACTTCAACTTCAACGATCGCCGGCACCGCGAGGTGCAGTACTCACCGGGGTCGCTGGTCTTGCTGTGGTTGCCATTCACGACGTGTTGGTCTATGCGAAAGAAAAACTGATGTCCCGTTACGTTGGCCCTTACCGCGTCATACGAAAGGTCACTAACGTGACCTATGAGATAGCTCCACTGAATCCTAGGGTCGCCCATCACCTCAACTATGAGCGATATAGTTCATGTCTCGCGACTTAAACCTTAACACTCTCGTCCCGAGAATTGATCGCACCGGGACGGTGCTTTTGCCGCCGGCGGGTAATGACAAGGGCGAATATGGCAGAAGATGATGACGACTAAGTGCTGAGCGGAGCGCGCTTGGACTGCAGCAGCATTGCACGTTTGTTGTTAAATATACCCTGTGTATATAGCTTCTTCCCTGTAATAATATCATCTGCTAAGAAGAATCCTGGAGCGTTCGCTAAAAAGCACGAGCTTCATATGCAGTCTGCGTGGTCGGTGTCGTTTATGAGCTTCCGCTTTCATGTGGAAGTTCTTATGTCGGGCAAACCGGACGGTGCATCAATGGTCGGGCAAGGGAACATGAATTACCTTGAAATAATCAATAACAGAATGCGCGTTTGTCTGCGCACGTCCGACATTGCACGTGTGATTCCAATTTCCGAGGCATCAAAATTTCGAGAAAAAGCCAAGATAGCAATGCAAGGGTACTGATGAAAGCCTTTTACATCTCGACAAGTGGGGATGCCTGTGTTAGCCAATTTCGATATCTATGTATTGGATTGTGAAGAGAGGTTCTTGCGCGGCCTGTTGTAATCTGCAGAGCGTGACAATGCGATTACAGTTGTTACCACCTGATGATGGGCGGTTGTATTGACTGCAACGAAAAATAAAGTTAGTGGAATCTTCGCGCCCGTGCATGTCTTCTGTGTCCTTGTGTAGTTTGTGCGCAACCATCTTTTCTTTCCACGTATTATGAGACGCAGCTACATTGATATATGCTTGAATATTAAGGTTATTATTAAAAAGGTACAACTATCAAGGTTTTCATTGCGCTGTTTTAGAATGAAGATGTATTGTTCTGGAAGAACGGCTTCTCTGAGTTCACTTTGATGAGAAAGATTTCAGTCGTTTAGTTCTTTACGCATATACAACTGTATTCAATAAGCCTCCCATAGCCCGTGTCATTACGAGTGCATGTTTTTATTTCTATTTAGAACAGTAAAACGTATAACAGTGTGATAATATGCGATGCGAGGGACGCGAAACCGAAACTGATGAACGAAAATGATGTGCCGTGCGGTGGCAAAGTGCGATTGTGCGCGTATGTGCCGTGCGGGCCGAAGAAGACGACGTCGGCACCCTCGTGAAGCGCGGCCTCGAGGGTGCGAGACCCGTGCCTTCGGCAGTGCGTGACGGTCGTGTTCCAGGCCGAGCGGTGTTCGTGGCCGAGCAGGACTCCGGCTGGGCGACTGGCCCAGGGACCAGGCGGTGCGTGGTGGTTCCCGTTCCTGAGACCGGCGACCGAGCAAACGAGGCCTGCTTTCCAGCTGGGCGACTGGCCCAGGGAGCAGGCGAGGTGCCGCTGCCCGCGCTGCCGTCCACAGCGGTTGCTCGAGTCCCCGCTGTGGGCCACCGTTACTGCTGCCGTCACACGGGCTGGCGCGTCCTCGGTGTGCTGCCGGGACGAGACGCGGAGGCCGTGTGCTGCTGCTGAGCGACCAGCCCATAAGCACTCCTACTGCTGCTGTAGCGGCAGAGGGCCGGAGCATGACGAGGGCCGACCCACATTGAGGGCTGCCGACGAGCCAGGCGGCGCACCGTCCCAAACGAGCAAGGCGGCGCACCGTCCCCGAGCGACCGGCGTCGGCGTCCACGTCAATCACACGGCGAGAAACTTATCGAACAAACAATCAGTGCAAGGGTGCATGTGTTTTGTAGCTCGCGTGTCCTATGTAGAGTGTCAGTGTATATTTGTCCATGTGTGGAGTGTAATATAAGTGTGAACGTGTTTTGTGCACTGGCGTACTGTCGTGATCTTTCTGGAGCGGTCCTGCCCCAATAACAACATCACAAACAGTACTAGATTCAATAAATAACAACCAAATGCTTTCCTGTTTAGAAGTTGATAGGGGCCGCCCTTTATGCCGAGTCTACTTTCACGATATGGTTTATCGAAGCGCGGCTGTTTACAAGGAAGCAACGTTTCCTCCCAGGTTATCTATTCTCACAGGCGAAGCATATCAGTTAAAGCGGACAAGGAATTGTCCATATCAAAGCAGTGCCGCGTACCACGCCCGCATTACGGCTTTGAAGTTCATTCCTCATGGTTTTCGTTTGTGAGACAGCCAGGCCCGTAGCCAGGGGGGGGGGGGCTAGGGGCCCGGGACCCCCCCCCCCCCCACTTTGGATGGAAGGGGGGTGTTTTATGGAGAAAAAATAATAAAAATGGGTGTTTTTCAAGGATTTCAGCAAGTGCCCCCCCCCCCCCCCGAAAAAAAATTCCTGGCTACGGGCCTGGATCCGGCTATTGTTTTCACCTGCCTACACTGGTGAATTATTATGGCAGATTGTTCCCCTCATCCGGACCCGCATGCGTTTGCCATAAACTGCTTTCGTTAACGCAGGAACGCGTTAACGTTCAACATTGCGGAATACCATTTCCATTATTATGAAGCACAAGCAGAACACTTGCCCGAGCACGCGCTTACCCCCTTCCTGGTTGCGAGCACTCAACGAAGCGATGTGTCTTTGGTTGTATGATGAAGGCTTCCTGCTTATACAACCACAAAGGCTTTATTTGTGTGTATGCGTTAGTTCTCGCTAATTTCTAGTGCGCTGCTATGTGGAAAGTTCTCGCAAATACTCTTCGGAAGCACGTGTTCTATAATAAAAACCAACTTTTTGATATTGGAATTACTTTTTTTAGAGGATTCAATCAGTTGTGGTTTTCCTGCCATATTTATTTCTGAGTATGTCGGTCTTTAGAACGTTGTTTTGATAAAGAGAGCTCGGCATTCTATAAGAGTGAGTTAATGCGATAAAGTATAATTATGATTCGTGTGGAAAAGGCTTTTGTTTGCGGCTTCAACACTGAAGACACTATGAAGATCGGGGCACTGATACTTCGACTTGCGTTTCTTATGTTGAATTCCAACGGCAGATCGCGAGCGCCCGGCCGGATCGCGAACGGAGCGCGTAGATCCGAGCGGGATTGCTCTCGTCAAATCTGCGACTGGAACGCGTGCGCCTTGACGGGTGCAGTCGGTACACGGAAATCTTGCGAGGGGGCGTGATAGGGCGCGAGGGGGAAGGGGGGCGAAGCGTTTTACTGGTCATCCATGGCTGCCCGCGACTGTAACACCCGGCCTGACGGGATGAAATGCGGGCGGACAGGATACGTCACGCGAACTTCCGGCGAAATCCGCCGATTTCGGCGGAGCAAGAATTCTTGCTCCACGGAGCAATCCGTAATCTGCGGTTGCTCTCAATCTGCCATTGGAACGCACAATTCACGCTCCCAATCTGCCATTGGAATGTGACTGCTCCACTCAGAGCAGAAAAAGTTGATCTGGATCTGCCATTGGAATTCAACATTATACAGTATAGACCTTATGCAAATTTGCTGCTGTCGTTGGGAAGTTTGACGAAGCTACCGATTTGACGCCATGGATGTTGGAGGCTTGTGTCCGAATCGCAATGCTGTTGCTTCTATAATTTCTTGCTTCTATCTGCTTTATAATAAGCAATCCGTGTGGGAAAAAAAGAAACATGAGACACGTTTGTAAGGGCCTCTACACGTTACCGGTATTTCCTTGTTATTAAGCTAGCAGTTATTACGTATAAAGACCTGTCCCACTTCGAGAAGAAGGTACAAAGTCTTTCACCGAGTCGCACGTATAGGCCTGCCGTCGTTGAGAATAAAAGGTTTGCGATAGCTCAGAAATTTTGTCTGTCTATTTTCAGTCTATAGCGAATAAAGCGTTGTTAGCTATCTGAATACAAAACGTGTAGTGTAGAATGGTTGGGAGGTTGCTTCAGCCCGCGACGCCCTTTTCACGATCTATTTCATAAGAGACAGCCAAAGTCGAGTTGATGTATTATCCATCTTATTTTAAATAAAACGTTGTCCTTTTTCATTTTTGAAATAAAAATATTTTTGCTGTTGTAGGCACTGACGTATGTTATGTATTAAACTACCGCCTGAATTAAAATGCCAAAAATTTGCCCATTTCATGCATACGAAAAGTGGACATGAAAAGTGTTAGTTGCTACAAGAAGCAGGTGGTGATCAGCTGGTATTTTATTGCATATCCTCCTTACATGTGCTCGTAAACAACACGATACGCCAAGAATATTCGCGTTGACATCGTCGCTTTTAGGGCATACTGGCACCTGACAATTTCAAATCGTTGGAACAAGGCAGTTTTGTGTTGCCGACCGAAAGAGAGAGATAACTCTGTTTTGAAAAGCTGAGGATGTTGCTATGGTATGGATATGAAATGCAGTGGATATTACCTATGCTATGGATATTGACAAACTCACTGAAATACCAAAGGAAGGAATCATGTAAAAAAGAAGGCACGGCATATGCTCTTGTTTGTCTTAGTTTCAACCAATGAATGTACTGGATTAAAGAAAACGCCAGGCCATCGCGGAACGCGCAGCACAGTCACAGCGAAAGCTGGAAGAGTGGCTTTTCTAGAGCCTTTTTTTTTAACTGTTGGGGCAACTACTGCGAACACATTTGCATGGTACACACTACGCCATAAATCATCATATTTTTGGTATAGTGGGGCACCGCCCACTATGCCATCATTCGTCATTCTTCGGAAAGCGCGGTACCATATACATACTTGTAAGGCATTACGCGCACTGTGTTGATGCTGTGGCTGACGGCGATGAAGAGATATGCCTGAGGGTTTTTGTAATGGGTTGGAGCTTTGAACGACCCACTCGTTACGCAAATTGCATTGTGTGACGCATGGTTGTTACTTTACTTTTCTAAAACGTTTTATTCCACATGTTAACGCGATTCCTTAACCGACATGAAGCCTGCGTAGGGTGATTCTGAAATGGAGTTTTAAGCACCGGCGTAGCTCAGCGGTAGAGTACTGGGCTGCTACGCAGGGGGCCCGGGAGTTATTCCCGTTCTATCCGCGGTATTTTCTATTTATCCTTATTTCTTGCGATGGCGCTTACGGACACCGGCGGCGGCGGCGGACAACTACGGCGCCAGAATCGGCCCTTGTTTTGATCTCATAACAGCTTTCGCTCTAAAAATAAAAACATTGAAAGAAATGCTTGCTGAGCAGACCGATAAACGTTGGAGTGCGATGCCACTTGAGAAATAATATTGAAACGTAGAAAAAAATATGGGGGAAAAAGTAATTTTGCTGATGGCGCGCACAAGTCAGTGCACGTGCCAGTTTTCCTAGGCTTTTTTTTCGGACATCATTTCCGAAAAGCTATGATAACGTGCGCGCAATAACGGCTACTTGTGTAAATTAAACAGTCATAAATGTTCATATGTGCTGCGGCCGCCTTATCCCTCTCAAAAAGGCTTGGTTTTGGTATGCCGCATTTATTTATACAGAAGTACCATGGTAACAGCTAGCGTATGTCACATATATCGCCCTTAGGTATTTCGCGCGAGGGATACACCAGGGATACCCCATCGCGCCGATCACGCGAAATTAGCGCTCCCACTGCATATTCTCTAAACCGACGAATAGCACTTGTAAACTATTCTTTCCTTTCTTTTTGTCCAAGACTCGGCTCTAAAAACTTCGCCTAACGCTAAAGTATTCACATAAATGTGCAGCAGTGCTCGCGAGGCGTTTTCGTAGAACGCCGAGAGGCAAATATATCAGGGGCGCGCCGGCGTTGTCCTGCCTAACACGCAGGAGAGGCGCGTCCGATATACAGGGTGACTCTGTAACTCCTTGCTCACAGTACGCTGAGAATGGAGGACGGACGATAAAGATAAGATAAATTTCTACCCCGTGAGCAGCAACATATTCGAGTCATTATCTTGAGACGTCTTCTGTGTTGTGCGGAAATTGCAGCAAATCACCGATATATACACAGTTTGCGTAACACGCCTGTTTAGACGGCACCAGCAAGCACATGAAAAATAAAAGTTCATTTGGCCGCCGTTCGTATAGTTTGGGTAGGAGCTTACAGTAGACACCCCCCTAGAAAATTGATACATTGCCCATTTTCCCGAGCATGGCCGGTCATTTTTCTCTGTTAGGACAGAATGGATATGGGAAATTACAATCAGTAACGGCTTCCCAAATATCCCTGCTTGGTGTATACAGCCACCGGAACGTAGGTGTTTCTACGTTTGTTGGTAATGACGTAGACCTGAAGGAAAGTTTGCTGCCATGGGTCGTAACGAAAAGGTTCTAGAGCTTACATAACGCGTCTTAATTTCACCTGCGCACCATCGAACCATTGTTGTCCGCCGCAGGTCGCGGGTTCGATTGCGGTCCCGGCGGTCACATTTCGATAGAGGCGAAATGCTAGAGGCTCGTGTACTGTGCGTTGTCAGTGTACCTTAAAGAACGCCAGATGGTTGAAATATCGTGATTTTGGGACGTTAGACCCCAGAAATTATAATTATTATTATATTTGTCCGCACCATTTTGTCTGGTTTTGTAAAATATGGGACGAAAATAAATGAGAATATCCTCCATATGTCTCTCTGTTTTCTGTTTCACAAAAGCTGTTTTGCAGTGCTGCACATCTAAAGCTCAGACACGGTCTGAATCACAAAACAAACTAAGCCTTACTTTCTCCTGTGTGCTTTGAGCGCTCACTCGGTCTCTACATTGCTATTTATTTTAATGCGAGATACTTCATGGGCCCATTGTGCAAACCCGCTGCCTCAGCAAATGTGTAGAAGCAAAACGGCACAGGTATTACGTCATCTTCAATCCTGCGCACGCGACCGTTTCACAAGCTTTGAAGGACCGAACATGCTGGAAAAGCAGATTGAGAAGGGCCCTCGCATTTACACACCATCAAAATTAATTGTCTGCATTATTGTGAACAGCACGAACAGCATATTGTTCTGCTGTTTGGTTAACGCAAATCTACCATATATATAGCAAATAGAGATGTCGCCATATTTACATGTTTTATTCCTTCTTATCTCTCTCGCTCTTTCTACTTCTCTATATAAAAGCATGCGCACACACAATAAAAATATGCTGTGGGGTTATTTTAGTAGTCAAATGCATCATGTGTCAAGTGGGCATGTGCCATCAGATGGCACATACGTACTGAGTGAACAGTCTTCTTTCATTCATCAGCACAAGCATTAGCATAGACTAGAGCGTCATCTCAGTAGATGGTGAGGAAATTCAAGGCCCAATTTACTTCGCAGTGTGCGCCGCGCCTCCCTCTCACCCATTGACGCTCTTGCCGCGCAGCTACCTGCACTTAGTAACTTGTTTCGCACTAATGCGCTGCAATTAACCTCACGAAAAGCCGAGGCTACGATACATAAAAAGAGCCTCAGATCACACACTGTTTATCGTTTAATGTCTAATAAAAAGCAAATAGGCATTCCAGACTTTGTTGACTACCTTCAGCCAACTAGACTAAAAATTAGATCTTATTTCTTACGATACGTAAGTTGCTGACACAAGATAATATCCGCAAACTTCGGCGCGATGGGCTTTCTGCAAGTGTCCTATATATCTACGTCATGTTTTACAGCGAAAGCTGTTATGAGATCACAACAAGGGTCATTTCTGCGCCGTAGTTGTCCGCCGCCGCCACTGCCGCCGCCGCCGGTGTCCGTAACCAACATTGCACGAAATAAGAAAATAACTACATAAATAAAAAACACCTACGACAGAATGAGAATCGAACCCGGGTCCTCTGCGTGGCAGCTCAGCACTCTACCACTGAGCTACGCCGCTGCTTTTTTCTTTAATGTCGCTGCTTGAAACTGCGGTGCAAACTGACCCTATGCATGCTTCACGTCGGGTAAGGAACCGCGTTAACGTGTGTTGTAAAGCGTTTTAGAACAGTAAAGTAAGAACCAGGCGTCACACAATACGAATTGCGTAACGAGTGGGTCGTTCAATGCTCCAACCCATTACAAAAGCCTCAGGCATAATGCTTCATCGTCGTCAGCCACAGCATCAACAAAGTGCACATAATGCGTTACAAGTGTGTAGCGGGTACCACGCTTTTCCGAAGAACGACAAATAATGGCATAGTAGACGCTTCCCCACTACACAAAAGTTATGATGATTTATGGCGCAGTGGGTACCATGCAAGTGAGCTCGTAGTAGTTGCCCCAAGAGTGTTTACAAAAGGCTCTAGAAAGGCCGCTCTCCCAGCTTTCGCTGTGGCTGTGCTGCGAGTTCCGCGCAGGCCTGGCGGTTTTTTTACCTATGCAGAACCAAATGCAAAGTCGAACGTGCGCTTTGTTTTATTCAACCCGGCAGAAAAGATGAAGCCTGCATCTTAGGCAAATGGGCTGTCACATTTCGCCGATGGAAGAAATTCGAGGCTTCGTGAGATGGATCACCTGCATTCTCGTCCTTCCCTTCAACGGGTAACGCAAAGCGTGCAAGAATGTCAAAAATATTCACACTAAAAGCAAAGCCACTTTTTTTATTGTTTCAATGCCTCACAGAAGGATTGGCTCAAAACAGGAAATACCAATATTTTACTTCTTAATCCGACGTCTTGCCCACCTGGGTCAAACAAAGTGTGCTCAAGGACATCTAGACAATCATACTAGAATACCTCCAGTGGGGCACTCCTGAGTTGGAGAGAAATCCGGTTCTGCACATGCACTTTTCGAAGCAACGCAGCGGCAAGCAAAGCGAACAAGCTAGAATGACAGGTGTTTACAAAACTAGAGATTTATTTTAGGTCCTCAGGCGCCGAAAAGACCAGCGTAGCGTGCACGTTTTCCAGCTGCTCTGAAGCGAGACTCCCTAATCAAAAGACGGCCACCCGAAACGATGCCTTTCATCTTCCGAGCTAAATATTCCGAAACAAAATCTAGACTATACCACCTGCTTTTGGCGTCCATGTACAGCATAAAACATTGGTGCATACTTTGCTGTTACGTGACTCTGCATGGTTCTGCATTACTTGAACTGTTTTCGCGTTTCTTTGGCGAAGTGCTGAGAAACGCGATGCGAAGATCCAGTAGATATGTTTCCGCATGCCAACTCTAAACAGGTTCTAAAATTAAGACAAAAACGTCCGCGTCAGGAAGCAGGGATTAAGTACTACACGTACAGCCGTCAGCATGATTAGTGTGTACTAGAACAGGAAGAGTGTTCGGAACGGCCGCAGCACCAATGCACAGAAATTGAAGCCAAAAGTGGGTAAAGCCGATGATGCCACTGCGATCGGTAGCCTGCAATGTGTCGTGGTTTAAGAGTAGCGCGGCGCTCTACCAAAGTATTTCAGAGGTAGAATGCTTGCTTCCCACTTAAAAGACCCGGGTTCTAGCATCATCAGTTGATGGCGGGTTTACATTTTTATTGTCATTTGTTACAGTCGTATTGTTTTCATAAACGAATTTCATAAACGAATTTTGTAAAGCTCGAGATAAAACAGTGGGTCTCCGCAAAAACATAATAAAAAAAAAGCCGGCAGATCCCACGCACTGTGGGAATCGATGTAATGCGAAGCAGCCAGGAAGGGGAGCAAATCATGCTTTACGTAATTTGCATGTCATGTTTTACATCTTAGGACCTGTCATTTATGTTCGTCATACAGTCACGTCACGCAATACCAATTTTGATGTATATCAAGCTAGCGAACTGGACGCAAGCGCACCATGAGCGTGGCATGTAAATGGCGTTGTAGATGACATGTATGCCAAGATTTTCATGTTACCACCTGCCACTTATGTTCGCTATACAGTAATGTCACTCAGTACCAAATTTGGTGTATATCAAGCTAACAAAAGGCCGCAAACGCGCCATGAGCGTGGAATGCAAGTCATGTCGCACATGACAAGTCATGATTTCCATATTACCACTTGTCATTTAGGTTCGTCATACAGTCACGTCCCTCAATACCAAGTTTGGGTATATCAAGCTAACGAAACGGCCGCGAGCGCGCCATGAGCGTGGAATGCAAGTCATGTCGCTTATGACATGTCATGATTTCCATATTACCACTCGTCATTTCTCTTCGTCAACCAGTCATGTCACTCAATACCAAATTTGGTGTACCTCAAGCTAACGAAACGGCCGCGAGCACGCCATGAGCGTGGCATATAAATCATGTTGTTCATGACATGCACGTCATTATTCGCATATTACCACCGGTCATTTATGTTCGTCATACAGTCACGTCACTCAGTCTAAAATTTGGTGTATATCAAGCTAACAAAACGGCCGCGAGCGCGCCATGAGCGTGGCATGTAAATCATACTTCTGATGACAAGTTAGTCATGATTTTCATGATATGACCAGCCATTTATGTTCGTCAAACAGTCATGTTATGTCATACCACATTTGGTGTAAATCCCATTAACGATACGGCCAGGAGAGCACAAAGTCGTAGGCGGCTAGATAGATAGATAGCTAGATACGCTCTAAGTCGCCGAAGTTCGCTAAGAAATGCTTCGCATTTGAAAAATCTCGTGCCATTGCTTGTCACGTGCCGTTGCTTATCAGCCACACCCACCAATCGATGGACACAGTTCGTGCAGCCGCCGCGCCGAGTTTGCCCGCCGTGCGAGCCGAGTACGAGCAACGAAAGGCCCTCGCGTCTAACGGGGGTGTCACAGCCAGCTTAGCTCTGGCGCTGGATTTAGAGCATTTTTGCATGATCTGTGGCATGCTGTGGTTCGACTCCACTTTGTCTACGCCAAGCAAAGACCTAGCGTCAGCCAAGAAGTCCACGTCAAGCCCCTAAGATCAACCTGTTTCGTTGTTTGCTAAGCTCTACACGGTTAGCGGCAACATCTCCTTTTTTTTCCCTTGTTTCGTAAAACTAGCTTCACTTGCTACGCATTGTCCCGAAAAGTAACGTGAAATGTGAAGTAAAATACAAGAAACTTGGTAGTGAGCGTAAATGTTGGCGGCGCCACATCACGGGATCCAACAAGCGCGCAGTAAGACGGCGCGCCGCAAGCATATGAGCCAGCGGTCTTCTATTGAACAGCCGGAAGAGGAGTTTCATCGCTCATTGTGAGGATACGATGTGGCTCTGCGTTCATAGTGTTCAAGCCTTCGATGTTTCCCGTTGACCGAATGGCAACTACTTTCACTTTTAAGGTATGAGGCCAAGTGTCAGAAAATGTTTTTTAAAACGCGATAATCACTAAATATTATTAGCCCACAATATAAAAACACATCTTTTTAGGCACATGTGACCATTTTAAAGCAAGTACTTTATTTCGTTAATTTTTCATAATTAAAAATGTCATTAAAAGTGGGCCTTACGCGAACACTCCTAACTCAAATTCCATTCGATAAAAAAGATTTAGTTTTTGCAGGGACATGAAAAAGGCTCTGGCCTGTGCAATGAACCAAAACAAATGAGATCTGATTAATATTAAAAAACATAGTAATAAAATAACCCCAAAGTACGCACTTGCACTACGGGCACCTTCGTATAACAGGCAGCCATATTAAACCTTATAGGAAGATTTTACTTATTGAGGTTCATTGCACGCCTACTAAGTTGATAAGCAAGTGTGCCAAGTTTTAATCAAAAATGTTTATTAGCAAAACAGTTATGACTGTTCGCGTACGGAAAAATACCAGAAATATAAGTTCTGAGAAAATCAACAAAAAAGATTTGAAACAGGTGCAGTGCTTACACAAGGTGATCAAGAGCGCTAAAATTCTCAATATTCGTAGCCAGTTCCATCGTGGACCTTACTATTGTGAGCCTTTGCTCGAGTGGCAACTCTTAATGTTTTTTTTCTCGCTTGCAATGCAGCATCAGTGCCAATGACGGGATGCTTTCGCGCTGCGGGGCTAATCATTTGTGAAGCAAGCTTTTGCAGTGTGGAGGCCTGGATCGATCCGAATTTGCTCAAAACATAAAATGTGCTCTTGCTTCCACTATTTAAATGACACACAACGTCAAACAAAGCAAATTTGATGGTTTACACGCTCACGTACATGTCCTTGAGTCTGATCAACACATGTACCACGTTACGCGTACTCGTGGTGAGAAGTTTATGACTTTTATGAACCAAAATGATGTGTTGACAAAGCTTTTAGAGCATTATTACATGTTCCCACTTGATATGATTGCTAAATAACCAACAAAATACTACATATCCAGTTAATCTTGTGATTCACGCAAAAACGGCACTTTCAGTTTCGGTTTCGTATGTGATGGGTGGTCTCACATTTTTGCTTGTATCTTTTGAAAAAAATTAGCGTAGACAGAAACTTTTTGCAGCAAAATCACGGGCAATAAATTGCGCGTTTACCATGATCGAAAACCAAAAACTGACATTTTGAAAAAAAAGTCGCTTTTTTCACTTGGCCTCATACCTTAAGTGCTGAGCACTTTTTCTTTTGCTGCGAGCGAGCGACCTGTAAGCTAGAGCAGCATAACGAACACAGGCAGGCCGATCCTCCTATTCGTAAAAATCTCGGATACCATACATTTCTTGACATTTTTTCAGGAATTTAGCGCTGTGGCGCTGTAAATATTTACGCTCACTCGGAAACTTCTTGTATTTAACTACACATTTGACAATACTTTTTTAGCAATACGGAGCAACTGAAGCTTGTTTTGAGCAGCCAACAGGAAAAGAAAGAAGATAAACTAAAACTAAAACACTATATACAGCTCCAACTCGAACCAGGGTCTTTCAAGTGCGAAGCACGCATTCTACCAGTGCCCCATTTTGTTCGCATCTAGAACTCGATAGACTACGACACATTTCAGGCTACCGATCGCAGCGCCATAACTGGCTTTACTCTCTTTTGGCCTCACTTTTCGAAGCTCGTTCCGAGCGTTACCCTGTTCTAATACACTCTAGCATGGTGATTTCGAACAATCCGCCGCGTGGCCTCCATCGGCTTCGACTGACGCCAGCGCCACCAAGCGTTAAACACGGCGTGTTTGCAGAAGCTAACTATAGATGGAGCGCGGGTCGATTTTACTGGTAAACTTCTGTTTATCTTATGCCTGACCGACGGGTCGACTGCAATCGCTTTGCAGTTCCGTTTTCGCCACGTTTCGCTCATGGTGGCGTTTTCATGTGCGCCATGAAATTTATTGCCAGATGCTTCACTCGGTAAAGAACCATTGCGTATGACACATGAAATGACATTGTGCAATAAAAAGAACGAGGATAGCGCTCGCGTCCTTTGTTTCTCTTCTTGCGGCCCTACTGCTTTACACCCTCATATACCTCCACTTAGAAATCATATGTTCAATTCGCATACTATGGTGCTGAATGACCTCTAAGAAACCACTGCTATGGTCTAAATAAATACCGATATCTTCTCTCGGGGCTTTACCTGTTCGTTAATCACCCGTTGTGGTTTGACATAGGCAGGGTACGAGGGACGGATTCCTCAATACAGACGAGGAATACGACGTGCGATTGGTCTGCTGCTACGCTTTTCTATACAATTGCACGAGTGCTGTGCCTTGTCGGCTGGCCATGTTGTTAGCACACCTGGTGCTCTCGCGCTTCGTGGCCAATCTTACACGGGACGTGCAACAACGAAATCG
The DNA here is from genome assembly GCA_030522465.1 of Rhipicephalus appendiculatus. Classification (NCBI taxonomy): domain Eukaryota; kingdom Metazoa; phylum Arthropoda; class Arachnida; order Ixodida; family Ixodidae; genus Rhipicephalus; species Rhipicephalus appendiculatus. The sequence goes on from JALIZH010014658.1 coordinate 41,570, forward strand.
TGTACCCGAGTACGGTGCCGTCTATATAAGTGTAGTTGATTTATTTAACAAGGGCACGAAGTAGCGTCACTGTAACTGGAAGTGTTGTTGTGCACAGGTCACATGCTCTTCAAAAAAAAAAAATCCCCAACTCCCGCTAAAGGGAACCATGTGTGGATGCGTAGCAGCGGGGAGATGGTTAGCTTGAGCGGGAGAAACGTCGCCGCTCCCGTTTCGCGGCAGCGGCCCAAGCGCTCATCGCGGCGCTGCACAGGAGAGAGAATGAAGGCGCGCGCGCTCCGTCATTTTCATACCGCAGAACTACCGTGGCGCCCCAGCGGAGTATGCAGCTGTCGCACCACCTGCCATGCGCGCCGCTGCGTGGAGTAGAGGATTCCTAGAGTAGAGAAAGGGGGGAGCGTAGGAGAGGAGAGAGAGGGGAGGGGACGCGCATGCACTGTGGGGGTGTGGGACGCGGGACGCGGGAAGGAGGGAAGGACAAAGCCCCCCTCAAGCACATGCCAGCAAGATCAATGAATGGAGTCAACCTGGGCGAGAGACACCACCGGTGGTGCGTGTTATTCTTTGCTTGCGCCCACCACCTGCGTGTTAGGTTACTAAGCAGCCACTCTGTGCTCTCGGCCATGAATCTGGTGACTGTGCAGCTGTGGTTGGTGACTGTGGTGGTGGTTGACGGCCTCTTTGTACTACAGTGTTCTGGTTCCTATAGTGGGTGCTTCCCTACTTCATGAAAGTGACCGGACGAGAGACGCGGGGCGCGGGAGGGACGGACCAAGCCCTCGCCATAAGATGCTTCGCATCTAAATATATACCAATCGCCTTGGAGGAAAGGGAAGGCGAGAAAGAAATCGCTGTCTGGGAGGCTTGGAGCTAAGAGTAATTCAGGGACCCTTTATATAGTTTAATTCGTGGAGAACCTTGCACTGAATGACTTTATCGATTGTCCTCCGGAGGAACCGAATGCACAGTTTGTGTCCAGCCAGCTAAAGTGCTTACCAGGATAGAATTACTTTCAGTACAACCGCAAGCAAGACGCACATAACTATCGATGGCTCGTAGCCTACTGGGGATGAAACTAAAGAAAGAAAAGAAGCGCGAAAAGTTCGTAAAAGCAAAGTTACTACTCTTATAAACAGGTGCAATATAGGCAGGTGCCTTGGTTCGTGAAATGTACAGCGATAACATTTTACTGTAATTTCGGCTGGCTTTAACTTCAGCAAAATAAAGCTAGGATCGATGCGGTGCATCGCAAAACAAAGCGCTATCTTCGCGCTGTCTTACAATGAAAGCGCCAAAGAGGTCCATGTCACGGCTACAAAACTTTTGGGAATAAAGAAATCACGGACGAAAGTGCCGTGCTTCGTCGCACGTTTACTTTGTCCATCCAGTTGCAGTTCTGCACTTCTAGTCGTGCTGTAACGGAAAAACAACATAGCTTTCTACGTTGCTTCTAGAGCTTTCGATAGCCTCATTTCCCTGCGTTGTTGGTCCTATGTATTGAAATACTTCACCAGCGAAGTGTTAACTAAAAGCTGAATGCTGGTCCCAGCTACATTTTTAATAAGGCTCTGAAGCAGAAGCTAGCCTTCGGTACCTAATATGAAGAACAATTGCGGCAAGTCTGCAACGAGGAAGAAGCATGTCTGAAGGAAGACTTTGCTGCTAGAGGGACGAAGACGAAGTGGTTCTTTCGCGAAACACATGTAGATGCAGAAGTCTAGGATCCACATCTACATCTTGCCCGCCTGAGTGATTTTCTCCATGGGCTTCTACCCTCAGTTGAGGGGTCTGCTGCCGCTTCCGTTGTTGTGGTGGATGTAGGAGCTTGGAGGCACCACCCGGTTCCTGATCACTTGCAGGCGTTCCTTCGAGAAAGCGAGAAAAAGAAAACACCCAACAACAGCAAGATATTCAGATATACTCCGCATCAGGTGACACGTTTTCGGAAGACAGTATTCAACCCGTCCTGTACAGCAAGACTGAACGATGAATCATCGACGGATCTGCGCCGTTGAGTCTTCTGCCGCCAAAAATGCCCCTCAACGATGGCCTCGTTGCATACTCTTTCTACCACTGGAAGGCTCCGACAGTGCACGCGTCTCTAAAAGGCAATCGCTCTTTTTGTATTTTTAAAACAGTTTGCCTCACTGAATCAAAGACGGCCGCCCGAACACAAGGCCATCGATGTGATTAGCGCGAGTGCGCTGAGCACACTGCAGCGCACAATAAAGCTGGAAAATATCAAAGCTGATTCATTATACCAGCGGACCATGCCACCGTAACAGGAGTCCTCCATTACACTGAAACCGAAATCCACAATCCAACCTTCCCATTCTTCATAGAACCAGCCGCATAAAAACGACGTCCTTCTGGGTGTCGGTGGCCTTGGTAACATACGCTGTGTGAAAAAAAACCCCTCAGAGGTGACTGTCTCCCTTCATAAGTGAAGATTCGCGACCTAGACGCCAAGTGAGGCCAAGACATACGCAATCTTTCAATTGCCAGATGATCGGTCATATGAAGGGGGCTTCTAGCACCGATATAATTAGGGCATCCAGCCGATAGGAACAAGCGCACATGAATGCTGCGCAATAATAATAATAATAATAATAATAATAATAATAATAATAATAATAATAATAATAATAATAATAATAATAATAATTATTATTATTATTATTATTATTATTATTATTATTATTATTATTATTATGCGACATCTCTCTTGTCCATCCCGACAAATTCCACCCATGACTTAACATAAGATTATCTGTATGCGCCGAAACAACAAGCTATTAACCAATCACATTAACCAATCTCCTAGATTTGCTTTCATGAGAGGTGACTACACGGACTTGTATGATTACTTGTCCACCGTTGATTGGTCACAGGTTACTGACAAACCAAATGTTGATGACCAAGTTGAGCAGTTAATGGAGCTTGTATTGAGCGGCATGCGGGATTTTATTCCGCAATATACACCTAAACTACGTAAATACCCCCCACTGGTTCTCCTCTGAACTTATAAGTGCACTGAAGCATAAAGATCACGCGCACAAGAAGGCTAAATGTTCTCCATTCAGCGAGTGGAAGAAAGAGTTCAGCTTTTTTCTAACTCTCTCTAAACGCCTATATAGACGGGACCACAGTTCATATATTGAATTATTAGGGAAAAAAAACGCTTCTGACAGGCTGGCTGAGTTTTAGAAATATATACGCAAACGGTCTAGTAAAAGTGAGGAGTCCTTCAGACTAGTGGACTCAAACAGTGTTGAAGTGCACGCTGTTGCTGACTGTTTTGCCACACATTTCTCATCCGTTTATAAGGCCTCAGACTCTAGCACTGAGATCGGACAACAGCCCAAGGCAGTTAGCACATCTAGTGGTTTGTCGCTGGATGAAAATCTCATCTGCTCATGCATTAAGCTCTTGAAACCGTCCTTGTCATGTTGCCCAGATGGCATCCCCTCCACCATACTAAAGGCATTTAGTATATTTGCCCCAGTACTCACAATATTTAATAAGTGTCTGAAAACTTCCACATTTCCCAGCAGGTGGAAAACTGTGCGTGTTTTTCCAGTATTTAAGTCGGGCACCAAAACTGATGTTTCTAATTATCGCCTGATTTCTCAACTGTGTGCCACATGAAAGATATTTGAGCTGGCTATTCACAACATATTGTATTCTAGCGTGAAAAATTCATTGATTCCTAATCAACACAGGTTTCTCGCTGGCCTCTCAACTACAACAAATCTTGCCAGTTTCATGACGCAGATCTACTCATCTATTTCTCAGAGAGGACAGGTTGACGTAGTCTACTTTGACCTGAGCAAGGCTTTTGACGCAGTCAGCCACTCACTGATGCTGGTTAAACTTGCACACTTTGATGTTGGCTTGTCTGTTGTGAATCTCCTGCACTTGGAGGAGACAATCAAGAGTACGATACACGAGACTACGTGTGCTCTCACGTGCTCTTCGAAATTAACAGAATTCGACATTGAGTTAGAGCGCCTTCGAGCAATCCGTCGACGTGCTGAACGAAGATATCGACGCACGGAGGCAATAGAAGACTTACGGACTGATCGACGTCTACAGAAGAAGATTCAGCGCCGGATAGATAAGCTCGAATCGCAACGTTGGACTGTTTTTTGTGAGTCGCTTGACCCTCGTAAACATCTATCGCAATTGTGGAGGACGGTACGAGGTCTGCGCACAAAACCCACTCAGCGATACCCGTTCAAGGCTCTAGCCCTCTCTCAAAAGCGACCAGATATAGACGTGGCAGAAGATTTTTGTACCAGACTATCTGGCCAACTAACAGCAACAACAACCAGTTTACCACCCTCGACCAGTTGTCCGCAACCACGTGATCCCCGCATGGATTTGCCATTCTCCATCATTGAACTCATGGCTGCACTGTCTTTGTGCAGACAGACGTCGGCACCAGGGCCCGACGGAATCTCTTACAGAGCCCTGTGTCATCTGGGTGAGCACGCGAGAATTATCCTCCTGGAACTGTACAACGAATCTTGGAGAGATGGCACGCTCCCGAGTGACTGGAAGACCAGTCGCCTGGTCCCACTATTGAAGCCTGGCAAGTCACCATTGGAGCTCTCATCCTACCGTCCGATCGCATTGGCCAGTTGTGTAGGCAAAGTCATGGAGAGGATGATCCTCGGACGCCTGGAGTGGTACTTGGAGGGCAACAACACCTACCCAGATGCCATGGCAGGATTTCGACGTGGTCGATCATCGATTGATAACGTCATTGACCTGGTTACCTACGTTCAACACGAGAAAGGCCGTAAGCGTCTCTGCGCTTCTTTGTTCCTCGACGTCAAAGGGGCGTACGACAACGTTACACATCAAGCCATCCTCACCGCTCTCGAAGAGGTAGGAGTAGGTGGTCGTATGTATCGCTGGATACGTAGTTATCTCTCAATGCGATCTTTTTTTGTGAGCACAGAAGACGGCCAAACCTCTCTACATTACAGCTACCGCGGCAACCCCCGGGGCGGCGTACTCAGTCCTGTGCTGTTCTCTTACGCTAATTGCCCTCACTGAGCAGCTGCCAAGCACAGTTAGGCTATCAATGTACGCGGATGATCTCTGCGTTTGGACGTCCGCCGTAACACGCCTGCAGTTGCGAGCGAGAATTCAAAGAGCTGCCGCTCAAACTGCCCGGTACCTCCGCAATCGAGGCTTGGAAATTTCTTCCGAGAAATGCGCCCTCGTGGCTTTTACGCGCAAGCCTATGAGTAATTACGGCGTAATGATCAATGGCCAAACTGTACCCTACATTCGATCATACAAGTTCCTGGGTGTCATAATTGACAGGGACCTGTCATGGAGCCATCACGTATCGTACATCAAGAAGCGGTTGATCGGCATTTGCCATCTATTGAAGTTCTTCGCAGGGAAGACTTGGGGAATGTCACCCAGTGCTATGTTACAGCTGTACAGGGTACTTTTTCTCGGCTTCCTGCGTTACAGCTTGCCCGTATTAACCAACGCAAGCAAAACAAGCCTGCGAATATTGCAAAGCGTTCAGGCCCAAGCGCTCCGAATCTGCCTAGGCTTGCCTGTTAGCGCATCGACGGCGGCTTCTATAGCGATCGCCAGAGACCACCTCGTCAAGACACACATTGACGTTGAAACACTCAGGACGCATATAAGACATCTTGCTCGGACTCCCCGCCACCACCTAGCTTCTTTACCAGCAGACAGACCACGTACCTCCTTTTGCCAAATGGTTGCCGCGTATCGCGAGTATTTGCCAACATGCTTTACGCCCGCCACGAGACCTTCGATCCCTCCGTGGTGCCTGGCTCAGCCTAGCATCAGTCTGACGATATCTGGCATCCGTAAAAAATCAGACATGTCGACACCGGCTATTAAACAGCTCGCTTTACTCCTGCTATATGAGAAGTACCGAGGCTCAATGCACGTATATACCGACGGCTCTGTTATGCCAAACAGCTCAACCGCAGCCGTCGTGATACCTATGAAAGCCACAACAATCCAATTTAAGACCTCTCATCTGACGACATCGACAGCAGCAGAGCTCGCAGCGCTTCGTGTCGCATTGAATTTCATTACTGATGAACGGACACAAAAATGGGCAATCTTCAGTGACTCAAAGGCGGCACTGCAATCCCTTCTGTCACCTTTACGCCGCGGCCCGAACGAGCAACTGGTACTTGAAATTGCAGAAGAGGCACACCGCTTACTTCAGAAAGGACATGAAATATCGTTTCAATGGCTCCCAAGTCACTGTGGGATTATCGGCAATGAACGGGCCGATCGAGCTGCCCGTTCAGCCCATAGAGAAAACAGACATATGTCAATACCGCTTTCTAGGACTGACGCTGCATGGAAGCTCCGCGTGCTTGCGCGCCAATGCACCACGTCACAGTGGAACGAGCCGCACTTCAAGCACGCACGGCTACATTCCCTGGATCCGACACTCAGCCTCCGAATTCCTCCAGGACTACGCCGACTTGACGCTACCCTTTTATGTAGATTATGGTTGGGTGTTGCATTTACGCACGCGTACGCGTTCCGTATAGGGATGGCCGACACCGCAGCATGTGAGCACTGCGGCAGTGATGAAACTATTCACCACGTTCTGTGTGAGTGCCCACAGTACTGTTTACAGAGACAGTCGCTTCGCAACGCACTTGATAAACTGGATGACCGAACTCTTTCGGAAGAACGAATCCTGCGCCATCGATCGGACCCATTGTCTCAGAAGAAGGCTCTGAAAGCGCTACTGCGCTTCCTGCGTTCAAGTGGCCTTTCTGAACGACTTTGATTTGAACGTCGTGCGTGTGCGTTCATGTGTGTGTGTGTGTGTGTGTGTGTGTGTTTTCGTTTTTATTTTATCTCTCTCTCTCTGTCCTCTTTACAACCCTCTTTTCCCCACCCCTGTGCAGGGTAGCAAACCGGTTACTGTATCAGGTTAACCTCCCTGCTTTTCCCTTTTCATCTATTTCTCTCTCTCTCTCTCTCCTGCATAGCTATCTGCTTAATACATCATGTTATGTTGCCGTAAACGGCCAAATGTTTTCCTTATACAAAGTGACTAGTGGGCTCCCTCAGGAGTCGGTATTAGGCCCACTTTTATTTTTAATTTACGTTAATGATGTTTCCTTTGTAATTCGTTATTCTTCTTTTCTCTTGTACGCCGATGACATTAAGATATTTAAGGAAATTCGTTCAGTTAACAACTGTCGCTTGCTGCAGTAAGATCTGTGTTCTTTCTCCGAATGGTGTAACAACAATAACCTTTCCCTGAATACCTCAAAGACCAAATTCATGAGTATATCGCGCAAAACATCTATCGTGTCTTTTCCATACTCTGTCAGTACCGTTTCGTTATGTAAGGTTTATGAGATCAGTGATCTTGGTGTTGTTTTTGATAGCACGTTAAATTTTTCTGCTCACACTAAACGTCCTGCCATGCGGGGCCTCCGTTCTCTCGACTGTTTTTGCAGAATTTCTCGAGAATTCAGTTCTCCTACAGCCTTCCACAAATTGTACACCACAATATGTCTTCCCCAACTTGAGTATGCATCTGTTATCTGGAATGGCGTTACTAAATCCAGCAGTAACGCCATTGAGCGAGTCCAGAAAAATTCTTAAGCATTTACAACCATCCTTTTGCTGGAAATGACTCTGGGTCTTGTCCTAACACTGCTGGATTATTATCATTACCATCACTTTACTGCCGACAAAATCGCGCTGACCTGTTATTTCTTTACAAGCTAGTTCATGGTATGATATCCCGCTCTTTACTTCTCAGTTGTATTAATTTTCGAATACCGCGTAAGTTAACCAGAGAGAATGGACCGTTTCATGTACCTGCCAGCTTCTTCCAACACTCTACCGTTCACAGGATACAAAGTCTCTATAATGTTAACTTTCTTAATCTTGATGTTTTTCACTTTCCGCAGTCATTGTTTTATCCGCGCTATGTACTGTCCGCGCTATGTACGCTCTTCCCTTTTCCGCCTTTCAGGAAGCCTTCCGCATAGTTGTGAATATACCACATTACCTTTCACTCCCATTCCTTCATTCTCGTGTTGTCTTTTTTATTCTTCCCCCCATTGCGTGGATTTCTTTTTGTCTATGCGTTCTCGCTCTTTTTATTTGCGGCCTCTTTCTCAAGACTGTCTCCATTGTATTGTTTATTTTTTTGCTTTGTTTTAATTCCGCGTGCGCCTGCACAAAGACCTTACGGTTGTTCCTGGGCACGTTAAATAAATGATTGATTGATTGATTGATTGATTATTAATATTATTATTATTATTATTATTATTATTATTATTATTATTATTATTATTATTATTATTATTATTACTATTATTATTACAAAACATGGAGTTTTATGCCCCAAAACCGCGATATGACTAAGAGGGACGCCATAGCGCAGGGCTCCGGAAATTTTGACCATCTAGTGTTCTTTAACGTGCACTGACATCGCACAGTACGCGGGCACCAAGCATTTCGCCTTTATCGAAATATGACCGCTGCGGCCGCGATCCTACCCGCGGCCTTCGGGTCAGCAGCCGAGCACCGTAACCACTGTTCCACCGAGGCGGACCACGAATGCAGTGTGCATGATCGACAATTCGGAATCGGCATCCGAACATGCTCTTAGTTCAGGTCCATGGCTGCGATATCGAACAGGAACGAGGAGTAAGGGGCGTACTTAGAAAAGTCACAGTTTCGCCACAATGGCGAATGAGTGCGATGCCAACGAATTCGAATGTTGTACGAAAAATGGATGGCAACTCACTCCTTTAGCAAGCGCGGTCGCTGCAGTGAACAAATTCAGATTCGTGTTTTCTATGGCTTGAACGCAAACTATCGCGATGAGAGCAATGCACATACAAAGCTATCGGCTATCTGTTGGAACGCCTCTAGGGATAAGCGCACAATTACAGGCGACGATGTCCTGTAAGTCAAAGTATGAATGCCCTCCGGCTCTTATATTCATGCGGGGCGACGAAACACGGCAGAGAGATGGCTTTCAAGCACACCCCTGGGCCCAATGCGCCATCTCCACGATTGTAGTGTCACTGCCTCTATAATATCCACATGACGCCACAATCTATAAACAGTGGTTCACACCAGTAATTGTTACAATGTATTGATACATGACAATCTGCATAATAGTTCAACATGGCTTTAAGACTGGATTGATATTAAGATCGGAACAATGAAAGTAATTGAAATTGATTCAACTTATTTTGTTGACACATAAGCTTTGTGAAAACTGCAAGTATGCCAGTATATTGTCACAAGTTGCCTGCCATGCTTAATTAAAAAAGACGTCCACATTGATACTCCACTGTGTTAGCCTACGTCGTAACTGATTAGCCGCGGAACTCCTTAGGTTTGCAGAGTGCTGAGGTCTGATTCTACTGGCTGAACTATCCCTGCGCTGTAATAGAATACGGTTGCATCCCAGTCTTGTTCTACTTTCGTTATCACGCTAATGTCTGTAACTAGGCAGTACAAACTAATTGAAAACATAAATTTCAGGTCCTCCTTTATTTTTTTTTTTGTGAAAGCGTTAGGCTGAAGGCGCTATTCTTGACAAAAGCAACAGGATAATTGTTTTCGGTGGTTGGCGACGAACTTCGTCGTTCGACCGGATCTCTCAACACAATGCCTTTGATTACGCCTTCGCCTCACGCACTCGTAAAATCGTGATTGGAACACAGGAAGTTCTTCGTTAGAGTGCGCTCGTTCCATTCTGCAGGTCGTTCGGTATTTTTTTAATGCTTGAATCCTCCTTGCTCGCCAAACTTTTCGTTCGGTGTCAGTAAGGAAGAACCAGTTTCTTCTACAGCTATGATACGTCCCCACTATTTTAACACATTTATCTGTGGTTTTCAGTGAAGCACGCAAGAAAATAGAAACTAACCTATCCTCTTAAGCCCTAGTTTTACATTGGATATTCTTAGAAAGAATAGATTAGTCAAAGTGGCAGACACTTCAACTTAATCAGCCATGATGAAATTATTCGAAGATGCTTCGCGCACTATTCTATTTCTTGCTATATGAAGATCCCTCGCATACCGCCTTAAGGCATCAAGTCTGCCAGAACGACACCCTCTCTATGAATGAAGGAGAGAAGTGTACATTTAAGGGCTCGTTTGCTTTGTTACACACAATATTAATGGCAGATGACTAATAATCCCTCACGATTATTCGTGAGCTGTCGCGGTGGTATGCGAACGATTTAAGTCAGCTGCCAGCTCGTAATAAGATCACGTGCTACGTGACGCCAACAGGCAAAAAGAGTGTTCCACACTCGCAGTAATGGCAACAGGCGGGGCTGACTGACGCTCCAACATTTAAAAATGCATATATATATATATATATATATATATATATATATATATATATATATATATATATATATATATATATATATATATACACATATATCCTATAAAGTGGACGGAGGGATGACCGCCACCGTAGCTGAGTGGTAGAGCATCGGACGCGTTATTCGAAGGTCGCAGGTTCGGTCCGTGGCCGTGGCAAGTATTCGTTTCGTCGGCTTTTATTTCTTCACATTTACATTACAATTACTTCTACTAACATCCCCTATACTTTCCTTGGCATCCTTCTCTGTTAGTTCTCATTAATATTCTGGGTAACAAAGCAACGAGCCCTTAAAGTTACACTTCTTTCCTTCATTTATAGAGAGGGTCTCGTTCTGGCAGACTTGAGGCATTCAGGTAGCACGCGAGGGATTATTAGTCAGCTGGCAGCTCGTAATAAGATCACGTGCTACGTGACGCCAACAGGCAAAAAAGAGTGCTCCACACTCGCCGTAATGGCAGCAGGCGGTGCTGACTGACGATGACACGTTTGAAAATACACATATATACCCTATAAAGTGGACCGAGGGATGGCCGCCACCGTAGGTCAGTGATAGAGCATCGGACACGTTATTCGAAGGTCGCAGGTTCGGTCCCTGCCGGTGGCAAGTCATCTTTTCGTCCACTTTTCTTTCTTCACATTTACATTACAATTACTTCTAATAACATCCCCTATACTTTCCTTGGCATCCTTCTCTGTTCGTTCTCATTAAAATTTGTTTTAGAATTATCATATATATGTTCCTGAGAGTTCGTCTATGCTCGTCTCGACAACAGAACGATGGCGCTCGAAACTATTCTCCAGCCATCCAGAATTCAATCAACCAAGGCATTGCTCAAATTCCCGAGGACAACAAACTTGCACGAGCGGCTGTAGACTCTTAATGATGCCGTACACTGCACAAGACTGCCTGTCTGCGCTGTGACGTTATGTGTGTGCGTGTTTGCTCCTCCTCTTTCTCTTTTCCTTTACTTTTCTTTCAATCTCCCCCCATCCCTCTCCCCTGTGCAGGGTAGCATACCGGTTATGCCAAACTGGTTAACATCCCTGCCTTTCCTCTCTCTTGTTTTCCTTCCTTGTCCGAAAGGAGTAGTGGGTGATACACATACGCACCAACCCCCCTACTTAAATACATCAAATTAAAAATAAATGCCTCAACGTGTCAAGTTTATTTTTTTCTTGAAAAGAACGACACTAACGTACAGTATACTTACGGATTCAAACATATCAAATTTTTTTCTTATAACGACTGCTTTGCGCAATTGTTCAAGATAACCACGCTGTGTCGCAACGAATCTGGTCTCTAGAGGTAGTGTTTGCTCTGATCTACACGTTCGAGTCAAAATTACGCCGATATGACCAGAACGGATGGCGGTGGAAACGAAAGTATTTGCGTTACTTAGCCCTAAATTGTTATGTTTCAATCCGTGCGTACTGTACATTGCAAATAAGTTCTGCGGAATTCCCACAAGGTGGTCGAGGGGTTAAGAAAGGGAAATTGACAAGTACCCGTTTCTGGAGCGCGATACCGTGCGGGTTTTCTTGTGTCTTGGTGCTACAAACGGATGGTTGTCAATTTACCTTTCTTGACATTGAAGTACTTACTTCATCTCATATGGCCGTTTCTCATAAATGTGGTGACGTTATATTAGAGGGGCAGGTACAAATCGTCTTGGCTATGTCTGGGGTGTCCACGCTGGTTGTTGTATACCCACTAAAGATATGGAGCGATACAGTCACTGCATCTTGTGTGCATTCGCCAAACCACGTCATTTGACATTTTGTTTGATTTTGCGTCATGAGAATTACTATTTACATGAGTCTTCAAGCAAAATGAGGCGCATCAGTGCAGTCTTTATGTACGAAGCACTGTCGCAAGGAAGTTCCTGAGTATTTCTGTATTGCATTATAAGTCTGTTGTAAAGGCATATGTATACAAGTAGGGGATGTATACTGTGGAGTTGTTTGGCGGTCCTTGTGTAAAGGTTGTGAAGGGGCTGGGACATATCTGATAGGTTTTGAGAACATGAATGTGACCACTTTATGAACCGCAGTCCTCCTCTGTATTCCATTGATTCAATTATAGGATTATCCTTCAGTGGTGGTCAGGTGTAAGAGGGCAATAACTCCAACGTGGGACTAGAAATGCCACAAACTTGGAATAGGAGTAAATATCAAGCTCATACTTCAAGTTCTTTAGACCGCCACGTGGCTCTTTATGCTGCTAATGTATCAGGGTGGTTTAGAGCTTTGGTATGCCTGCTTCAAAACAATGTCGGTGATCTGAAGTGTAAACAGCAGCAGCCATCTAGTCTGAGGACTTACCACTACGCCCTACGAGGCATGGTCAGGAGGTTATATGACGACAATTAGCAAGGACGGTAAAGCACTCTATCCGTAGATGAATCCAACAAACAGGAGACCACGTGAGATGTAAATAAGCCTACTCCAGCCTCGACGATCGATGAGAATACATATTATTTTCATAATGCAGAATATTTATGTTATCAATAGCAACTCTGAACGAACACCAGCATCTATGCTATCACATAAAATGATTTGCTTCACTATACACATAATCACAGGAAGTGCCACACTGCGCTTTTCGCGCTCATACATCACTCTCTGAATCGCGTACGAAGTCAATATCTACACGGGGCATTCCATAAAGGGCTACATAAACGCTCAGTTGGCCTGCGTAATGCACCGAACAATGCTACACCACCATAAACAAGATAACACATCGCTGCTGCCGACAAGACGTTCTTTTTTTTTCGGCCTGAAAGCAGCATTAAGATTAATGAAAGGTCAAGCAACCAATGCAAAAAGCGAGCTGGTTCGTGAAACAAAGCTTCCGAGCTGGATTAACCGAGTGGTCGGTCCTTACGAACATCCTCCAGAGCTTCCCTCGACCGCTCCTGCTTTTCTCTCTGATTATGTTAGTCTTCTGGAAACGTGTTCGCTGAACACTCACTAGCTTACGCGTGCCGGTATTCTTGCACAACACGTAGCCCTGATGGATGCTGGCTCACTTCCCGGTAATTTTTTCTGGCTTGCGACATTGTTTTGCTCCTGTGGCTTGCACTTGACCAGCGCAGAATAATGGGGTAAGTAGCCTGACAATGGTGAGGTCATATCTGGTATTTTGTTTAGTTCTGGCACGTTCCTGAAGGTGATCGTGCCACAGCGACAGACGGAAAAAATGTGCCTCGTTTTACGTCACAAGCTACTTGCTTGAGATATACGAAGACTGCATATGAAATTGTAATGAAAACATCAATCAGTACACACACACACACACACACACACACACACATATATATATATATATATATATATATATATATATATTAAAATGTGGGTGTTGTTTACGGGATAGGTTTAGACGTTGCTTCGCGGAAAGCTCTTTGTAAGGCAGATCTGGCTACCAGCGAGCGTGAGCGACGACCACAGCCACCGATTGTCGTCCTCCTCTTTTCTGACAGCGGAGCGTCTGTCATTCGCATTCAGCACAATTGACTCCCCGCAGAATAAGGAGCCATCCTGGCTATTTAGGGGCCAGAAAACCCCGGCGGACCGTTGCACTGTTTGAGTCGGGACGCGTGGACAACTGCCCGGCCACAACGATGATGGTTAGGTTTCAATGGCTCGATGAGGTAGTTCACCGGCGATGTCTGTTGAAGTACAATGTATGGACCGTGGTAACTTGGGGACAAGCTCGATGCAAAGGTCATTTGTAGCAGACGGGACACGCAGCCAGACGAGCGAGGCACGATCATAAGAAGTAGTGGATAGTGGATGTGTCGTGGTGGTGCTTCTGGCGCCCCTGTTCTTGGGTTGTGAAGGAGTGTACAAGTTGGGAAAGAGCACGCAGCCGATGTAGCCACTTGGAATAAAGTCGTGGACTCTGAGGCGTCGGGTTCAAGATGGTTCGCGTCCATAAATGAGAAAGAAGGGCGAGAACGCAGTAGTGCTTGAATCGCGGTGTTATAAGCGAACGTAACAAACGGTAGTACTCGGTCCCGATTGGTGCAGTTTGATGAAATGTACATAGACAGCACATCACCGAGGGTCTGCTTAAAATAACAATACCTTAATTTGAGCCAGTTGGTCCATCATTAAAAGAAACTTGAAAAGCGCGAGCGACGAAGACGAAACACACTACCGGCGCTTTACTTGTAACTGGCGTTTATTTGAAACGAGAAACAAAATACACCCCCCGCGTCAAGCTCGTACATATGCACACATCATCCCACAAGAGATTATGCGGGTCAGTCTAAGAACATGAAATTTCAAAACAAATCATCGTGTTCTTTAATTCGTCGAGAGAAAAGCCACCTCATTTTCTTTCAACGCCAACAATGGGGAGCTGACCAACTTATTACCTGCTTTCTTTAACAGGCATGCCTTGACTGATATCGCGTTCTGTTTTTGAGGTGAAGCACCTTAGGGTCTAGGCTCTTCCGTTGTGCTTTGTCCGGTACAGCACATCTAAGGTACCCACTATTCGTCATGATGATGAGGAGGAGGAAGAGGAAAAAAGGAAGGACGATAAAGAATAAGCACGTTAGCACATGCAAGGTACCCGATGACGATGACGCTGCCATCCCAGCGCAGCACATGCAAGGTACCCACTATACGCCATGACGAGGACGAGGACGCTGATGCCGAGGAAGAATAAGCGCGTTCCAGACCACACATTCTATTTCTGCCATGGATGAAAACGATCGTCAAAGCGCTCTCGCCCGCGAAAGGCAAAGCGGAAACTCCAACAACAAGCTGCTACTCCGGGGTCGAGAGCGCGTCATGCGGCAGCTCAACGTCTACGCAGATAGCAAGCTACCCCGGCGGGAGAGCTCGGGAAGCAGCGGCAAAACGGCAACGCCGACAAGAAGCTGCTACCCCGGATTTGAGGGCGCGGGAAGCGGCGACTCAACGGCAAAAACACTTGGTGACTTACGGTAAGAACGATCCCCAGTGCTTCGCCTACGCGTCATGATTCACTTGGTGGAGATGAATGGATGGATGCAAAACTTTATTAACGCGATAGTGTTAAAGAGCTCGTTTCGCAAAAATTCCGGTGTCGGCGTCGGCATCGTTGGTTGTGTTGCAAGCAGGTGTTCTACCACACAGCCACGCGTCTGCTTGGAAATACAGTGAAAATAACTTCCTCTGCTTGGAAATGTAGTGGAAATAACTTTCATGCTTTACAAACGCATGCGTCCTGTATACAGGCTTCACAATACAACATGTAATATTGCAGTAATATTGCGTGGTACAAGCGTCCATTGCCATCGGGCTCAGAATATGTGGTTATCATAAAGGCTTGGTAGTTTAAACTCAGCCACGCGATACAAAAGGCAATGAAGTTACTGCGCGTATTCCCTTAAGACCACGTAGTGGGTGCACATCAAGTTCGAAAACATTTACCGCGCATAATCGCTCGTGGCTTAAAGCATGCTACCCATTACACAGAACACAGCCATATGCGAAAGCTTCACTGACACAAGCCACTTTCAACTTTCTCGATTACATTGTAGTAATCCACAATTTAAACTTCTCGGGTTACATCATAGGATAAAGAGTATGCACTGAGTGGTTGAAGTACGCACTAGAGACAGGATATCGCTATCCCGTTCCACTCTTTAAAGACGCTTAAGGGTCCCCCCAATTTTTGCTAGTCTCGGGGTGCACAACTCAACACGCAGCGGGCCGCTCCCACGTTGGGGCAGTCAGGCCAAGCCCGACCGCCGCATGCGCAGATTCTTTTTGATCTGCCTTCTTTTCAGAAAAGTGGTGTTCTGAAATAAAGGCGTACAAGCACATTGCTTGCAATGTTCAGCTAAAAGGCTACCAAATTCCTTCCTCACATCATTATTATGCTGTCTAGCCCGGTCGTTAAAGCACTCACATGCTACTGTGCAGGGAAGGTGGCCAAAAAATGAACATTTAAGGTGTGAAAGAAATCAAGACAATCTGAACATGAAAGCCTGATAACAGCATTTAGAGGTGAGGCTAAGCCAGTTTTTTTTTTTATAGCGCGAAGAACGCTGTCTTTGTGACCAATATCTGATAAGCATCGCGGCGATAAATGCAACCTCTGTTGCAGCTTTGAGGGTACCAAGAATACGAGTCAGATACCTCGTGCTTTATAGGTAACGGAGAAGTCATGCTCATTTCGTCCTGAAAATAGTCACAAATTAATTTTAAGAAAAGCCATGCTACCAACACCACAACAAAAAAGAGACGGTACGCACACGGCGCTGGACTTACTGCTACAGCATTGTTTGTTGGCCTGGCTGTTTTTGTTAAGTAATAGTTCATTGCTCAAAAATTAGTCACTCTTCAGTTTCAAAAGTTATGGGTATGGCCACCAAGTGTTCGCATTGGCAAACCTTATATTATAAAGAAATCTGGCCTAAGATGATTTTGTTAATTCGAGATCTCCTTTTCTGGTCCATTTGAAAGTAATCGAAATGCATGATTCAGGGGATCAAACGGTCCTAAAGGAATGAACTTTTATGTGCCACCATCATTTGTTATGTTTGCGCGCAATATAGTTGTGACGTTACTCGCATACGATTTTCTTTATATATAAACCACGTGCAATGAGCATGAAACAAGGGAAATCACTCATTACCATAGTTTTGTCTAGTAATAAGGAAGCCTTCCTGAGGTACAAGAGTCTCGAATATTTCAGTCCATCAAATCGAAATCCTTAAAATCCTTCAGTAATCCCCGCCACCCTGAGTTCTGCATACAAATAACATCGGGAATAGTGAGGGTAGTAGTAGTCGGCTAAATCTAATTTGTTTAATAATCACACGTTCGATATTTTAAGGGAAGCGTAGACGAAAAACGCACAAGCAATCCTCATAAAATAAACGGCAGTCTGGTGCCGCTTAAGAATCGTAAACTGCCCATCGTTTACATACACACACGCTCTTTTGCTTCAAAGTACATCGTGAGTTTCAACTCCAGGAAGTCGGTAGGTTCCTGCCGACGGAAGTAGATTTGCATTTTTCCTGCTAGGATGCGCATCACGTCTTCGACAAATAAGATTCCTTTTCGAGAATTCGTCATCTTCGGCCTGCTTCAAGTATACCGGGTATTTTTTTTCCTACGAGTAACAGTTAGTGATGAATTAATGCTCCGCTTCTTTTTTTTTTATTGTGAGAGATACCAAATGTGCTGTATTTATCTTACAAAAAAAGCAACAAAATATTAATTAACGTGAAGGTAGAAACGTAGAATTTTCTTTCATTTCATTTTTTTATATCATCTTTAAAAATAGACGAAGGAAGTCGACACCTACGGAGTTTTAATTTCTTCTGCGCCGATGACGCCTGCAAATGTAGAGCAAGAACTAAAAAACCCGTCTTTCTGGAGACCTCTGGATCGATTTGTGACACGCTTTCTGGCCATATTGTGCCACTAGTATTAGGTGCTCACACGTGATTTTTTTATTGCATCGATCGCAATTCGCATGTGTCGGTCGGCAACTTATATCGGGACCAGGTACTCAGCAAACGAAAGGCACAATTAACTGTCCTTTTGTTTCATAAGAGTTATGTTGTCCCCCCCTCGAGGTCATCCATATTGTGTGCTGAGTGAGAGCTTGTTTTACTTTCAACAAAGTCGGCTTTTACAAGGCTACCAAAATGGCGTCGGAAATTTCCTTTGTTGACGTGCACACGGTGGATACAGCGTGGAAAAATGCCTGTGCAACGTTTAGTGAGTGCACAAGGAATATCCTTGATTGCCAACCACACAATTCATAACCGTCAGCTCTGGTGTTCTGCATTCCAAAAACGTGGGTTTTACGATGCAGAACCTAACAACTTACTACCTCTGTCTTTTCACTTTTGATTGAGGGTTAATTTTTTTCCATACAGTCTTCTGCGTACTGTATTAGCTCGTCTGAGCGCATCTATTGGTTCACTTGGTGTTGGTGAACGGTCCTTTCACATATTCTCCGCCGGTGTCTCATCGGTTATTTGCCGTGCTGAATAAACAGAGTGATCTTGCTGTGGCATCGGTTTAACATAGAAGCAAAGGGGATGATCTCGCCGTCCTATTCCAAACTGCCCTAGCCAAAATTTAGAAAGCTGACAGGGGGAAGTAAGCACGCCCTATGAGGTACGTACGAATATAAACCACTATTTTATTTCTGTCGTTGTAAACCAGACTGTTAAAGTTTGCGCCATAAGTTTTGTTAAATTTTTAAGGCCAGAGCCTTAGACGCCTCATCAAACGGGAAAACTGAACGGCGTACCGCGCCGGCGTCCCCGTCGGTTCCGTCAACATGAGTGATCTAAAAGTCATCATCACTTGATGACGTCATCATGACGCCACAGATCGCCAGAATTTGTGACTTCATCATACCTTCATTCAAATGTCCTATAACGCGACGACACAGGGCGACGTCATCTCACGACTTCGTTGTTATGACCACATAGGTGGGCCTATCCCGAAAGCAGTGCAAAACGAAGTGACGTGCAGAACGCTTGCAGTGCTTCCTATCCTGGAGACATCGTAAAACCACGTTGGTTGCAGAAAACTTTCGGAGGGAAGCGCGGTATGTTGAATTGATTGAATTAGGAGAAAAGGAAGAAGGTGGCTTTTTCCGTCGAGTCGTCTGAGGCGGATGCCCAAGGGACGCTGTGAGCTTTAACCGTGAAGCTGTTCTTGGTCAAGTCTTTAATGTCTGGGATTCGTGGAAACGCCTGTGGGCATCGTAAGAGGGTATGCACCACAAATATTGGGTAAACCCCACTACGCACCACTGGTCCAGTATAAACGAAGGCAGCAGTTAGCCCAACTAACGGGCATGTTCAAGAGAAATCTGTGCGGCCTAACAGAAAGCTATCATCATCATGAACGGGTATGTGCCACAAATGTTGGGTAAGTCCCACTAATCACCACTGGTCCACCAAAAAGCATGACAGCCCAACTAACGGGTATGTGCCACAGACATCTGTGCGGCATATCAGAAAGCTATCATCATCGTAAACGCGTATGTGCCACGGAAATCTTGTAAATCCCGCTACACACAACTTCCACTAAAAAGTCACAGTTTCGCCGCAAGGGCGAAGCAATGAATGCATAGCAACAAATTGGCATTGCACGTGAAGAACGGCGAGCAGATCGAAACTAGGAGCGCACTTTTCAAGCGCAAAGGACACATGAAACATACGCACAGGTATACACAGGATGAGCACGAACTAACAAGTGTCACAGTTGTTACTTCACTGTGTTTGAACAGCACGCTTCTCTCGGAAACGGGGCCTCTGCAGCGAGCGAAGTGACCTTTGTGAGCTCTGTAACCTAAACGCAGTCTTTCCGGCGAAAGCACACGACGTAAAACTGCCCCCCATCCCCCCCACCCCAAGATAGGCGCGCGCGCGCCCGGGCAAAGGCGACTACGCCCTGCAGGCCAAAGTGCAAGGGGAGCCAACGCATCGCAACGAGTGGAGCGCCGAGCGTGCACTTTGCGCTGTCTCGCTGGTTTGCTTGTAAGGCAGAGAACACGGCGATATTCCCCCCGAGATCGCCGTACCGCCAGCGGTGAATGGTGTATATAAATAGCTCACCGTTAGTAGGTTGTGCGACGTGCGCTTCTGTGGCCTAGCGGTTAGAGCCGCCCGCTGCGGAGTGAGAGGTCACCCGTTCGGTTCCGCGCGTCTGGGAATATTTTTCTGAATTATTTTCTTCATGGCTATTATATATATATATATATATATATATATATATATATATATATATATAGGAAAACTACGCTTCTAAAAAACTTTATTGGTGACGTTTCGATCGGAGACCGATCTCCGATCGAAACGTCACCAATAAACAGATTTTAGAAGCGTATATATATTTTTCCTATTTTGTTCTACGGCAACCGAAGCCAGACTCTTCATAATCTACATATATATATATATATATATATATATATATATATATATATATATACGGGGCATGATGCCGACGGCGAAAAGCAGCCGAGAGTGTCCATATAATTGCTATCGCAATAAAAGGAAGAAGGCAACAGGTATCCCAACAAATGGCATACGCGTTACCATAGTCACACCATTGTCCCGGGATACTTTGTGGCTATGCAAGCTCAAAGAATAACCAAGATGTTTAATAAAAAGCAATGATACAACATATCGGAACATCTATAGCGAAGACTTTTAACACGAAAGTGTTTTAGGCCGGGGTCCACCACGGCTCCTCTGACGTATTTCCGTCACGAATATGACGTTGTAAAACATAAACTAACATAATGAGATCAAAGAAAAAATTAGAAGAAAAAAGCCGGCAGATCCCACGCACTGTGGGAATCGATGTAATGCCAAGCAGCCAGGAAGGAGCAAATAATGCTTTACATATTTTGCATGTCATGTTTTACATGTTAGCACCTGTCATTTCTGTTCGCCGAACAGTCACGTCGCGATATACCAATTTTGGTGTATGTCAAGCTAGCGAACTGGACGCAAGCGCACCATGAGCGTGGCATGTAAATGGCATCGTAGATGACATGCATGCCAAGATTTTCATGTTACCACCTGCCACTTATGTTCGTTATAGTCATGTCACTCAATACCAAATTTGGTGTATATCAAGCTAACGAAACGGCCGCGAGCGCGCCATGAGATGGAATGCAAGTCATGTCGCTCATGAATTCATGACTTCCATATTACCACTTGTCATTTATGTTCGTCATACAGTCATGTCACTTGTGGCGAATGTGCGACCTCGCAGACCGGCGAAGTCTCGGCCTTACCAGACAGAGAGCGAGCCCCGACACGACCACTGTGATCAGAAGTATTTTAATCACTGCCTCGAACGCTAGCGCGCGCAGGCCCCTCTGGACGCGGCACCTGCCTCGTGCCAGAGTGAGCGTCTCGTCGTCTTCTATCTGCGACGCCGATGCAGCTGCCGCTACAGAGGGCTCCCCCCCCTAGAGAGGAGGAAAGTCCGACGAACGATCGGAACTCCAGGAGACACGTTGTGTCTTGGGTGCGGCGTCAGAAGGTAGCGATCCGGAATGCAGTAGCGTTGCGTCGCACGATGGTGGGGCCGATGGCAACGTTGCTTCGAAGTAGGCAGGCTTGAGACGTTCTAGAGCGATTGTGTCGGGCCGGCCGTTGACGTTGACGACGAATGTCGACAGACGACGCTCCAGAACTCGATACGGCCCGGATTAGTGCGGCTGCAAGGGCTTCCGCACGGCACAGTTGCGCACGAAAACGTGTGTAGCAGAGGTGAGCTGCAGAGACACGTAAGGAGCTCTCGATTCGTGCGGGCGTGTAGGCACTGGTCGTATCTGCTGGAAGATGTCTTGCAGTTCGGAAACGTAGTCTCCCGCTAGTGGCACAGGTGTTTTGGCAGGGGGGATCGAAGAAGTCGCATGGCAGGCGTAGCGAACTGCCGTAGACCAACTCGGCGCATGAGCAGCCAAGGTCGCTTTTGATGGCAGATCTAATGCCAAGCAAGACGAGTGGTAGTTGGACGACCCATTTCTCTGGTGATCCATGTGCCATGAGGGAGGACTTGAGATGCCTGTGGAAACGCTCGACCAGCCCATTTGTTTGTGGGTGGTAAGAGGTCGTGCGGAGGCGTGTCGTTCCGAGGAGCTTGAGGAGTTCGTTGAAGAGCGCCGAATCAAACTGCCGACCGCGATCGGTGACTACAGTTGACGGGCAGCCGAACCTCGCAATCCATGTCGACACGAAGGCTGCTGCAACTGTGGGCGCTGATATGTCGGCAATGGGTGTAGCTTCTGGCCACCGTGTGTAGCGGTCGATGCATGTCAGTATGTAGTTGTAGCCCTTGGAAGGTGGGAGAGGGCCGACTAGGTCCAAGTGCACGGTGTCGAAACGCGCGTCCGGTGGAAGGAAGGACTTCGCAGGAGGGACGGGATAGCGCTGGATCTTGGAGCGTTGACACGGCAAACAGCAGCGCACCCAGTCGCGAACTTGTGCGTTGAGCTGAGGCCAAACGTAGCGACTGGAAATTAGCTTCTGTGTCGCGCGAATCCCTGGATGCGACAGACAGTGTACAGGATCGAACAGGCGTCTGCGAAGCGGTGCCGGGATGAAAGGTCGGGGTGTGCCAGTAGAGGTATCACACACTACCGATGTACCATCTGAAGTCAGAACAACGTCCTCCAGTTTCAGCGACGTTGATGAATTTCGGAGGCTACGCAGCTCGGTGTCGTCACGCTGGTGAGTGGCGAGTAGGCCGACGTCGATGATGGAAGGCTCTGCAGTTGGTGTGGAGACTGCATCGACGCGGCTCAGAACATCGGCAGGAATGTTGTCGGTGCCTTTGACGTGACGGAACGTTGTCGTAAACTCCGAGATGTAGGAGAGATGTCTACTCTCGCGAGGCGAGTAGCAGGACGCCGATCGGTTCATCGCGTGCACAAGGGGCTTATGGTCAGTCAAGACACTAAACTGACGACCTTCTAGGAAGTGCCGGAAGTGTCGGACAGCCATGTACACGGCGAGTAGCTCGCGGCCGAAAACGCTGTAGCGGCTCTGTGCTGGATTCAGCTTCTTTGAAAAGAAAGCGAGTGGATGCCATGTGCCGTCGATGAATTGTTGCAAAACGGCGCCAACAGCGTTGTTCGAGGCGTCTGTCATGATAGCAGTCGGCGCATCTGCTTTCGGATGTTTCAGCAGTGTTGCACTGGCGAGGGCAGACTTGACTCTTGTGAACGCGTGGGCGGCCTCTTCAGTCCACTGAAGCGCTTGTTTCCTTTTTGGAGCTTAGCAGAGCGTCTAGAGGGGCCACAAGTCGTGCACAATCGGGTATAAACCGTTGATAGAAATTGACGAAGCCGAGAAATTGGCGAAGCTTCGTCATCGTAGTCGGTCGTGGAAAATCTTCGACGACGCGAATCTTGGACGGCAGTGGTCGAATGCCGTTCGCGTCGACTATGTGTCCAAGGAACTCGAGTTCCTGTTGACCAAATTCACTTTTGGCGGCGTTGATGACGATTCCTCGGCTGGCAAGGCGGGAGAACAACAACCGCATGTGCTGAACATGCTCTTCAATAGAAGTACTTGCTACAAGGAGGTCGTCGATGCAGGCAAAGACGAATGGCAAGCCTCGGGTAACGGAGTCGATGAAACGCTGGAACGATTGACCAGCGTTCCGTAGGCCGAAAGGCATGCGGAGGAATTCAAAAAGACCGAAAGGTGTGGTGATGGCGGTCTTCGGGATGTCTTCCTCGGCGACTGGCAACTGATGATAGGCGCGAACAAGATCGATCTTGGAAAAGATCGTCGCACCGTGCAGCGCTACCGTAAAGTCCTGGATGTTCGGAAGCGGGTAGCGATCAGGAACTATGATGTTGTTGAGCGCCCGGTAATCGCCACATGGACGCCAATCCCCAGTCTTCTTGGGCACCATGTGAAGTGGTGACGCCCAGTTGCTTGAAGAAGGTCGGATGATACCGAGTGCGAGCATGTGCTCGAACTCTGCGCGAGCAACCTTGAGTTTCTCAGGGGACAAACGCCGAGGTCGAAAATAGACCGGAGGGCCGGAGGTGACGATGTGGTGACAAACGTCGTGTTGGACAGGTTGAGTCCAGTCCGGCTGGCGCGTCAGAGTGGAGAATTCACGGAGAAGCTCGGCATAGAAGATATTGGTGCGATTGGCGATGTGGTTGTCGCAGGCGCACCGGTAACGGTCAGTTGCGTAACAGAGTCGATAAGACGACGTTGTTTCACGTCGACAAGGAGCCCATAGTGGTGCAGGAAATCAGCTCCGATGAGGGCGCGTCGGACATCTGCAACCAGGAAAATCCAGCGAAACGCTCGTCGGAGGCCAAGATTGAGAATGATGGAGCGTGATTGCGAAAACGGGAATCTTGGTGTCGTTTTTCGGTCGGAGCGTTGAGCAGGAATGATGCTTACGTCCGCTCCTGTGTCGACTAGGAAACGTTGTCCTGTGGCTCTGTCCGTGAGATAGAAGAGGCGACTTGTGTGCTGGGCCGGACCGCTTGTCGCCGTCAGAGGTCGGCCGGCCTGTTTCCCTGCCACGAGCACGGACGCCGGCATTGACGAGCGTCGGCTCCAAAACGGCGATGGTAGTAGCAGACGCCCGGCGTAGGCGACGCGTCCCGGCTGGTGGGTGTGCGTCTCCCTTTGCTGGAACTTCGTTGGCGTGAACGGCGAGGTGACGCGTGGCGATGTTCCGCTGCAGAGACGATGCGCTCGAGACGCTCACACAGGGCATCGAGCGGCGATTGTGCTGTTGAAGACTGGAGAGTCCGCAGCGTGGTTGTACTGTCACTAGTAGACGCTGTCGTGGCTGCGATGGTTGGCGTGGCTACTTCCATCGCCTTGTCGGCCAACGCGGAGAGTCCGGTGAGGTCCATGGTAGAAGCTGTCGCCAAAACCATCTGCACGTTAGCCGGTAGTCGTTGCAAAAATAACTCGCGTAACAGCGCGTCGTCGATGGATCTCGCGTTGTCTCCGAGCAGCTGCTTCATTCGGCGAAGAAGTTGACTTGGGCGTCGGTCGCCGAGTTCTTCAGCGGACAGAAGCTGCTGGATACGAGAACGCTGTGAAACTGCCGTGCGCTGCAGCAGGGTCGTCTTGAGGTCGTCGTAAGCGTTCGCAGACAGCGGGGTGCTCAGCAGATCCGCTACTTCATCAATAGGAGTGGGTGTGAGTGCCGCGACAGCGTAGTGGAACTTCGTAGCTTGGGAGCGGATACCAGCAACTTGAAATTGTGATTCCGCCTGAAGAAACCACGCCGACGGATGCTGGTCCCAGTACTGTGGAAGGCGGACAGTGATGGCTGAGCAGGAGGGCTCACCGCGTTGCTCGGGAAGGTTCTGGTCTCGAGAACTCGTGCTGTCGGTCTGTTCCATGGTCGCCTCCGCCACGGAAACGTATGGCCACAATCACGTCCGGGTCACCAAACTGTGGCGAATGTGCGACCTCGCAGACCGGCGAAGTCTCGGCCTTACCAGACAGAGAGCGAGCCCCGACACGACCACTGTGATCAGAAGTATTTTAATCACTGCCTCGAACGCTAGCGCGCGCAGGCCCCTCTGGACGCGGCACCTGCCTCGTGCCAGAGTGAGCGTCTCGTCGTCTTCTATCTGCGACGCCGATGCAGCTGCCGCTACACACTCAATACCAAAATGGTGTATCTCAAGCTAACGAAACGGCCGCGAGCGCGCCATGAGCGTGGCATGCAAGTCATGTCGCACATGACAAGTCATGATTTCGATATTACGACTTGTCATTTATGTTCGTCATACAGTCATGTAACTCAATACCAAATTTGGTGTATCTCAAGCTAACGAAACGGCCGCGAGCGCGCCATGAGCGTGGCATGCAAGTCATGTCGCCCATCACAAGTCATGATTTCCCTACTACCACTTGTCATTTATGTTCGTCACACCGTCATATCATTCAATACCAAATTTGGTGTATATCAAGCCAACGAAACGGCCGCGAACGCGCCATGAGCGTGGAATGCAAGTCATGTCGCCCATGACAAGTCATGATTTCCATATTACCACTCGTCATTTATGTTCGTCATACAGTCACGTCGCTCAATACCAAATTTGGTGTATATCAAGCTAACGAAACGGCCGCGAGCGCGCTATGAGCGTGGAATGCAAGTCATGTCACTCATGAAGTCATTATTTTCATTTTACCACTTGTCATTTATGTTCGTCATACAGTCATGTCACTCAATCCCAAATTTGGTGTATATCAAGCTAACGAAACGGCCGCGAGCGCGCCATGAGCGTGGCAGGTAAATCATACTTTTCATGACAAGTTAGTCATGATTTTCATGATATAACCAGCGATTTATGTTCGTCATACAGTCATGTTATGCCATACCAAATTTGGTATAAATCCCATTAACGATACGGCCTAGAGAGCACAAAGTCGTAGGCGGCTAGATAGATAGATAGATAGATAGATACGCTCAAAGTCGCCGAAGTTCGCTAAGAAATGCTTCGCATTTAAAAGTTCCGTCGCCAGGCGTCGAACCTACAACCTCTCGCTCTGCAGCGCGCGGCGCGAAACCACTCGGCTACGGGAGCGTACGTTCTTGACCTTGCTAACGGCAAGCTATTTATACACACCATATACAGTTGGCGGTCCTCAGAGCTCCTCGACTTCAGCGCGTTTTCGTCATCACTAATGAGATGGCGCGAAGGTGTCAGGGAACGCGCGCTCTAAAGGTCGTCGCGCCTGTCGATGGGATGAGCGTGCGCCTCCACGGGGCGTGGTCGCTGGTGCGCGCGCGCTTATCTCCTGATCGGGGCATTCGGGCGCTTCGCACGCCATGTGCTTCCACCGCAAGTTTGCTTTGAAGTTACAGTGGTTAAAGAGTGCACGAAGGTCGCTTCGTTCGCCGCAGCGGCCGCGTTTACGAATAGAGCGCGCCGGTTACACACGAAGTAATAATTGTGGCAGTTGTTCGCGCTCGTCCTGTGTATGCTTGTGCGTTCGTTTCGTGCGTCTTTGTGTTAGAGCAGCGCGCTTCAAATGTCGGGCTGTGACAGTTAGTCCGTGCTCGTCTTGTGTATGCTCATTTCGTGCGTCCTTTCGGCTTGAGGTGCGCGCTGCATGTTTCGAGCTGCTTGCCGTTCTTCACGTCACATTACAATTTGTTGCTGCAGCATTGATTCCTTCTCCCTTGTGGCGAAACAATGCACAATAAACGCTCAACTGCTTATGTGAATACACGTTTCACTTTCGTGTTATACCGATTCCTTTGACAGAGGGATCAGCCATGTATTTTTTGTAAACATCTGTATAAGAGTGGTATGGTCTAGATGCTATAAAGCCATATTACCATCTTAAAGCTTAAAGTGGCACATCTCTGAGTCTTGCAGAACATAGAAATGCCTTAGCTTTACGAAGAGAGCTCCACCAGCTTCGCTGTTTCATAGGTGTTCGCGAAGCGGAGCTGGTTGACCTTGTTTTTTAGGAGCGAAGCTCCTTAGGCTCGCACGATGTCTCTTGTCGCCGTTGTCGTAGGTCCCTGTCAGAACAGCTGCGGCGCCGCTCCGAAACACTCTCTCAGCAAGCGTATCGATCAAGGTCATGACGTCGTGCGCAGTACCGTTCGTAGAGCGCACGCAGCACGCATACTGACCGCGCACAGTTGTTGCGCTGTGGCGGCGCCGCTCCGAAACTTCTCTCCGAGCAAGCGCACGACGTCATGCGCAGAACCACTTGCAGAGCGCACGCAGTGCGCATACCGACCACGCGCAGGTGTTGCGCCAACGCCGCGCCGCTCGTACTTATAGCGCGCACACAAGCCGTGTACAGCGCGCTGCATTGCTGGCAAGCCGCTCGTACTTAGACCGTACAGCGCTTTCGCAGCGGTCAGTGGCGCGACACTTAATAAAATAAAGTGACGTAGACTGGCTTCCAGGTAGCCTCGCTCCATCATCAGTATTAACTTCGTGGATCTGCAGTAGTTTTGTTAAATTTTAATAACATATACAACGTGCGCGTGCACGTCACGATTTTCGTTGAAACTGCAAGCCATTTCTTTTCTCCCCTAATCAGCGAGGCATCAGGAAAAGCTACCTTTCCAATAAATTATGTTGAAGAGATACATAAAGCTTACACACATTTTCATAAGAGGCCTTCAGCAAGCCTGACAGAACATTCAACACCAGTTTGGTTTAGTGGTTTTGGTTCTGGTTTTAGCTCATCTTATCTCGCCCCCAGGGGACACCTTACGCATGTATATATAGTAATGAAATTACTAAATTAGGGCTTTTGAGTCTTTGCTCGGCACCCGTCTGCGTCTTTATTCCGTCTGCTTCGAGGCCACCGTCCCGGCGTGTACTCGGCGTTCCTTCGACCGGGCGTTTTAGGCGTCCACGTCTATACTACACCTACTGTGTCTAATTCCTGCACCACTCCGGTCTTCATTGGTTAAAGTCGCGATCTTTTCCACTTGAGATGCTTGTACTGTTCTGACAACGCGTGATATGAACGAGGGAGCTGTCAGAGGATTTCAGCTATAGTGCAGATGTGGCCTTCAATTATGTTTACTATGTTGGTGCGTACTTAGAAACAACCAGGGGTACTTCTCGCTCTAGGAAGAAAAATCGAATGTTCGGGGAGTGTTCATCCTACAAAACTATAATAATATCTGGGGTTTAACGTCCCAAAACCACCATATGATTATGAGAGACGCCGTAGTGGAGGGCTCCGGAAATTTCGACCATCTGGTGTTCTTTAACGTGCACTGACATCGCACAGTACACGGGCCTCTGCCATTTCGCCTCCATCGAAATGCGACCGCCGCGGCCGGGATCGAACCCGCGACCTTCGGGTCAGCAGCCGAGCACCCTAACCGCTATACCACCGCGGCGGACTACAAACTATAATCGTCATCTACCTCACCTGCATTGCTTGCGTCATTACCACGGTCCGGCACTTCCGGTCACGAATGGCGGGCGCGCTATCAGCGTGACATAGCACGACAGAGCAAAGTGGCGAGAACCAAATTTTCGAGGAAAGAAATTCGAGCAGGCCTGACGATAATTACTGTTCCGTAGCAGAAATACTTCCTAAATGACCGATTTAAAATCAGTTTCTGTGTAGGCAAAATTATTATGGGGTTCATGAGCAAAAGAATCCGGCCTCATGGCGTCAGCACTGTGCACACAATTGGCGCCAAAAGTTGGCAATTCAATGGGTGTCCCGTGAATGTATGGGCTTATTTTACCTGTGCTCTGCCCAGTGCGCACTGCAGTCCCTGTTTTTTTTTTCTTTTCTATGGTGAATTCTACAGGCGTTTGTTGCTTACACGTGCACAGTTGGAAGGCAAAAAAAAAACGTGGTTTTGCGTCAACGATGATGACGCGCAAGCTTCTACGTGTGCAAAACGCTTGAATGAGCTGACTGGATTGCCCTGTGTTGTTCGATTGATTGTCGGTTTTAAAAAAAATTCCCCGCAGATTACGATACAGCTTAATGCGAATTCTGAGCACAGCACAGCTTCATGTTTGGGCAACGCCAACTCGTGTTTGAAGTTTTGGCAATCAGCAGTTGTAGGAATGTAACATTTTTTTTACATATTGCCACCGAAACTTCCAGTGCTTGAGTGCTGAGCACCCCACTCTGTGCATTGCAGGCGTCACGAACCAGGCAAAACGTTGACAGCCCTCCTACGACGAGCGAAGCCAGCCGCCACGCGCGTGCCAGCCCTACATGCGCATGAGCTCCGACCGAGGGTCCAGCGCGCGTCAAGGTTAGAGGCTAGTGGCTCGTAATACTGACAGACTCCGCCTTTACTCTCTTTTGCCGTTGTTCGCTCTATCGGTCACGCCGACAACGTCAACGGCGACGCCGGTGAACGCAGTAACGGGCACTTAGGAGCTGCGATTTAAAACAATGCTGGATGGAAACATTCCTGTGCGTACAACGAGCAAGAGAATCCCAGCGACACACTTTTAAACACCTCGTGTCGTGTTCCGGTAAACTGGTCATTGGTAGTATGTTCACTAGGCAACGTCACAGAAACCCACCCGTTTGTACAATACAAATATGTGTCGAAATGGAAATAACGTGCTACTAAGGGCTATCAAACTCAAAATACATTGCGCCCATGTTTTACATGCGGAGTTTCCATCTTGCTCATGTGAATGAAGGATTTCCGGTCGTGTGCAGGATCGACGAAGAGCAGGATTAAACGAATATTTCTGTACGGTGAAATTACTACTGCATTTTTTTTTCATTACAGATACCTTGATACCGTATTTACATTTCAAATGCCCTGATTTACTTAACGGACGAACAATCAATTTATTAAAGAAAACAAACAAAGCGACTGGTGTAGCGTACACTGCCTTTTACGGGACAGCGCCTCACAATCTGCGGTATGCGTGACTCCTACTCAAGGGAACTATAGCTAGTGAGGCGCATTCTCGTAAATTTGGTAGCGAATAAACGCTGATAGACACAAACACACGTGATTTATATATATATATATATATATATATATATATATATATATATATATATATATATAAATATATATATATATATATAGATATAGATATATAGATATATATAAAATATTGTGTGTGTGTGTGTGTCGACGGCGGAAAAAGACGGTAATGTAGGCATCAGGCCACGCATATAGCAGAAAAATCTACGGCTAGTATTGGGGCGTTCTCTGTTTATTCTTATATAACTACGATACTTCTCAAATCAGTCACTTATATACTGTAATAACAAAATCACCTTCCTCCTAATCTGAGAGTGCTTCACTACAAAAATAACTACAGAGCTTGTCATTCTTTCGAAGTCCATATGTTAGTGTCCTCAAACGCAAGATCTATAACGACTGCCATCGTGAACTAGAAATGTTTCGCTGCATTCTGGGGAGTACAGTGTCACAGTTTCCCCGCAAGGGCGAAGCAATGATTGCGATAGCAAAAAATTCGAATGTCAAGCGAAGACCAAGGAACAGCTCAAAATTCGCAGCTTCCCGCTGAAGCACAAAGAAGGACGCTCGAAAAGGACGCGCAGGTATACACAGGACAAGCGTGAACGAACAACTTCTACATTTTTTACGCCTTTGTATTTGAGCACCGCGCTGCAAGTGTCGATAACGCCGAAACCGACGCTCCTAGATACTTCTTCTTTTAAAGCGCGGCGCACGAAATGACCCGTCTGCGTCTCCCCTGCCACGCGGTGGCGACTGACGCAAGGTGCGCGCGGTGTTCTTTTTTTTTAGTTCCACAACAGGAGTGGGTACAAAAAGGGGCCCCTTTCTCGTGCGCGTCTCAAGGGCAGTTTTCCCATTGAAGGGAAATGTAGGAGCGTTGCGTGATCGAAAACACGCTAAATTTCCTGCGAGATGTTCATACCGCCAGCGGTAAATGGTGTCTCTAAAAAGCTTGCCGTTACAATGGCGGCGCATGCATGGCGTGTCGCTTAGCGGTCTAACGCCGCACGCTGCGGAGCGAGGCGTCGCTGGTTTGAATACCTGGTCGAGTGCCTTCGAATTTTTTTTCTTCTGATTTATATTTCTTTGTAGCTTTTTATATATATCAAGATATATACATATCCGAGGCATGACGGCGACCGCGACGGGAAAAACCAACCGAGAGTGTCCATATAATTGCTATAGCAATAAAACATTCTCTTTCGGAGAAAGGTTGTACCAAAGGCGGTTTCGCCATTATGGCGCCCGATTAAATGGGTCGTGTCGTGTTATTCGCGTTGTGTTACTCGGTCATGGTCACTCCGCTATGGTTAGAGATAACAAAGCAATTAGAGCCTACAGCAGGCCGGAGATGAGCTGTTGCACTGTCGCTGCTGCCACTACAAACTCGGCTACTTCTTAGATATCAGCGCGAAAATGACACAGGACACAGAGAAAGGGAACACACACAGCGCTGTGTGTGTTCCCTTTCTGTGTGTCCTATGTCATTTTCGCTCTGTTATCTAAGCATGTACAACCAACAAGCCCAGTTTTCCGCACTTCAGCAACTTCTTTGGCACAACTCCATCGATGATTGCCAACTTTTTTGCCTGCATGCAAAAAGTGTCAAAAGAAAGAGGAGGGTCGTCCCGTCTGTTAAACCCACTGGTGCGCACCAATCGCAGCCTACGGTAGTGCAACATAGCATAGTGAGGCCGGTGAATAGCATGCAGAACTTTCTGTGCACCGCCAACCTAACCCAACGGACCCCCACGATAGCCCACACAACCCACCGACGCAGTTTGCTTTTCGGGTCCCGAAGTACAGTGAACGTTGTCATTCCGGAAGGCGGCACTACAAGCGATAGCTCCGGCGTTCTGGTTGTCACTGCCACCGGACATGTCAGGCCGGCGTTTATACCAGTCCACTTTATCTCGCGTTCGTTATTATGCTTCCGATGCGTTAGTAAGAGTGCTAGATACCCGACTCTGTGGTCTGGGGTTGCGGTGCTCGACTGCTGACCTGAAGGTCGCAGGATCGACAGGATCGAGTCACGACCGTGGCTGCCTCCTTTGGATGGAGGCGAAGTGCTACACGCTCGTGTACTTAGATTTTAGTGCACGTTAGGGAACGCCTAGTGGTATAATTTATAGAGCCATCCACTACGCCGTTCCTCATTATGATATGGTCGTTTTGGGACATTAAAACCCGCAAACAATTATTCAGCGTACCTGAATTTCTTATGAAAACATTTATGTAAGATTCACAAGTGCAAACGACAGTTCGTGGCTGTCACTGACAAGTATCTAGTAAATGAAAAAAAGAACCGGCAAATCCCACGCATTGTGGGAATCTATGGAATGCGCAGCAGCCAGCAAAGATCAAATAATGCTGTACATAATAAGCATGTCATGATTTACATGTTAAGACCTGTCATTTATGTTCGTCATACAGTCATGTCACACAATACCAAATTTGGTGTTTATCACGCTACCAAATGGCCACGAGTGTGCCATGAACGTGGCATGCAAGTCATGTTGCACATGACAAGTCACGATTTCTATATTGACACTTCTTATTTACGTTCGTCATACAGTCACATCACGCACTACCAAATTTTGTGTATATCAAACTAGCGAAACGGCCGTTAGCGCACCATGAGCATGACATGTAAATCCTTTTCTACATGACATGCACTTCATGATTTTCATATTACAACCTGTCACTTATGCTGGTCATGCGGAAATGACTCATCATACCCATTTTTCGATATATCAAGTTAAGGAAACGGCCGCAGGAGCACCACAGCTATGGCGTTTAAACCATACCGTTCATGACAAGTTAATCTTGATTTTCATGATATCACCAGTCATTCGTGTTCGTCATACAGTCATGTTATGCCATACCAATTTTGGTATGACTTCCATTAACGATACGGTCTAGAGAGCACAAAGTCGTACGCGGCTGGATAGATAGATAGATAGATAGATAGATAGATAGATAGATAGATAGATAGATAGATAGATAGATAGATAGATAGATAGATAGATAGATAGATAGATAGATAGATAGATAGATAGATAGATAGATAGATAGATAGATAGATAGATAGATAGATAGATAGATAGATAGATAGATACGCTAAAGGTCGCCGAAGTTCGCTAAGAAATGCTTAGCATTTAAAAAAAACGAATCGGAAGGTTTCGGATTTCCTAAAAAGAAATTAGCGAACGTTTTCACGTGAATTTAACAAGTGTACCTTATTTCACCTGTGTGTGTATGTACATATGTTGGGATATAGCTGTGTTGTGTAGGACCGAGCGGATGTAACTTTCATTGCTGCTCTAGGGCAAATACAAAACCGTAATGCCAGGTTCGTCGTGAGGCGGTACGAAAGGAAGGAGAGCTGAACCGCCATGGAGATTGAGTTTGGATTCTCGCCACCGCAATAAGCTGACATTAAAATTATGTGAGTGTCTTTCTGTGCGTGTAAACATAACTAAGTCTAACGACCTTTCAACAGCCTTATACGTCCGTTATAAAGCGTAGGCTACACAGCATGTCTGCTTGATATGTTGACCGCTAAAACAAGACGGAGACAGACGAGAAAACACAAAAACGACAACAGGGACGGTAACATTCAGCTAATTTAATAACGACAACACTAGCAATATAGCGACAAATAGGGGATCCACAGCAAGAAAGAACAAATCTACTCATTAGGCTAGCGAGGCAACAACGAATAAAAAAAATTCAATATTCGATTCAAACAGCCTAATCGTGGCATCGGAAGCATATCATTGTCCTTTCTTTTTAAAGCACATGCCGTTCTCGTGCAGACTGATTCTGGCTTCTACCTAGCATTCCAATTATTAGCCCGGCAACGTGGTCCACAGGCGCAGTGTTTACAGTGCGCAGGACAGTAAGCCAATTCGTCCTTCTGTAACTTCAGTTCGTGTTGCTTGGCTCGAGTATTCAGGCACTGCCCCGACAGGCCGACGTAAGGCTTGCCGCGTGTCAAGGGAACCTCGCACACAACTTATGTAGAGCATGTGTTTTCCGGCTTGGCATTATTCTTGCCTCCAGCTCGTCTCCTCTTAGGTTCTCTGGAGGTTTAAGGGCAGGTTGTCAGTGGCATTGTGAACAGAATTATTTTGTATGCACCAGGTGATTGTCACTACTACGCGGATGTTTTCCGGTATATGTTATTATAAAAAGAACGATAGTTCGACATCCATAACAGTATCTGCTGCGACCAGAAGACGGATGGGCGAAATAATGCGATAATTAGCGCTCTCTCACAACGTACGCTGCTTTAACAACATCAAGCACTGATGTACGTACAACAGAATTCAGAACTGAAATCTAGAAGACATGCACCTCGCGTACCATGCAGTAATCACGCCTTACAATTTGGTTAATTAAAAAGTAGTTCCACATTCTCTAACGTTACGTGTGCAGAATCCTGATTAGAATCCCGTAAAAACGTTTCAAATGGTCACAGCAGTGTTTAAAGCAGCACAGTCCTTTATTTGCCTAGTAACAAAGATATACCTTCTGCAATGATACCTGGCTAGTGGGGCCGGATACAGCTTCCACACTTTGGTTAAACGATCAGGCCTCGCTTTCGAACCGGAAAAGAGAACTGCAAATTCACAGGCTCACTTGCACATCACTGACGAGAAGCAAGCTACGGTAGTGCTGCTACGGAAGTGCTGCTACGGAAGTGCCGATACGGAAGCTACGGTAGCGCTGCTACGGTAGAAGCAAGCTTATTGCCGGTAGGGCTGTGGTAGAGACCGCGACGCCCTCACTTCGTTAAGATCTCGCAAGGAAACATCTGGCAGATCCCACGCCTTGTTGAAATCGGTGTCTTTAGAAGATGTCGGTGAGTAATTGCTTATGATGTATTTTTCGGCTATGAGCCAAGCGTTACGAGGTGGCTCGACATGTTTTTTATGTGTAGTAGTTGTGTGCACATCGTGGGATTACCAAGCACGTTGACTGCACTGCCGTTTAAAGGGTAACTTATAGCCTGACGTAACGTGAGCACGGAGGTCAATATTATCGAAACACAGTGCTCGCTATGGATTTTTAATGAATAAACAGAGTCGATCTATCGCCAGAGCAGTTCTACTAACATGTCATCTTTCACCTCAAAAAACTCGTTTGAGGTACAGCGTTTCACTGCGGCTTTTTCGAATTCCACAAGTAAATGTACCTTAGGGGTGTTTTAAAAGAAAGGTGCTACTTTATCCTGAATTTGGTATTCTGTTATGTACTCAAATGCAGTCATTGTACATTATTCCGTAACGTGTTTTGCATAAGTATACTGGCGCATATTGGTTAGGTGTATGCCTCCTTCTGAGCCGCATCGACACTGATTAGTCCTTTAAATAACGTTCAGAAAGCGGCGCTACCTTGTCGTGTGGTAAGTTGACGCAATCAAAACTAAAAGTATTTGTGCAACCACGCAATCTCGCTGGTTGAAAAACGACGTACGCTGAGCGTGTGAATTCGCATGACCAACGAATATCATTGAATGAGAGGTACAGGGCTGGTCAAAAGTGCTCAGGCCACTATCCCATGTATTCCTATGGCAGCGTGGCCTGGGAACTTTTCACCCCCCCCCCCCCCCCCCCCTGTATGTGTTGTCAACACTGCGTGTCCAAGTAGACTGCCTATGTTTTTGAAGCAACTATTTTTGCACAAGTGTCGCGCCCTTTCACACAGTGCTTGCTGGTGGCGGTGCTTTCATCTCGCGCTACAAACAAACAATTCAGCACTGTGAAGGAAGAAAGCGCAATTAGGGTGCAAAGAGCGTCATTTTAAAACAGCGCCGCAAGACGAGGACATAAGAAACGAAGAAACAACGGGTCGGGCGCTGCCCGTCCCGTTGTTTCTTCGTTTCTTATGTCCTCGTCTTGCTGCGCTGTTTTAAAATGATGTCAAACCAACTTGCCCAATTATATGTTCTCTTATGCAAAGAGCGGTATCACAGCTGTCCTTTCAGAAGTGCAACCAGAAACGTGGCACGACAGCTCCCGTCGAAGGAACGAGCAGGGTCATTGCTTCTGCGCAGTTTTGCGCTGGCCTCTCTAGCTGCTACAGCACAGAGAAGATCAGATGCCTCCCCGTGTGGCTGGAGAAAGAATCTAGGATGTTCTTTTTTTACTTGTTCCTCTCTACTTCCTTTGCCTTCCATCTGAACTGCAGTGAGGCGTGAACTGAGCTTGCGTCGTCCCTTTACTTGGTGAGAAGAATCTCGCGACGCATTGTTTCGTTTTCTCTGTGTTTAGCTTCCTCCTAAAGGGAGCCTTTGAAGGAATACGAGGAGGTCGTTCACCTCTAAATATTCTCCCTGCGAACCAACACTTTTACGCTTGTCATTCCACTTGAAGAGCGCTTATCGCGGCATCGTGGTCATAAAGCCTAGCCCAATGGGTGCGTCGCTTTCTACAACAGCCCGTGCTCTCTAGTTTCGTCGCACCGTTTGACAATGAGTTTTGCTTGGTGACAACTGCATTGGGCTCGTTTAGTATTACAGCGAAAGCTGTATATGGCTAGGAGAAACGAAAAACCGCTCTGGCATCTGTGTCACGAGCGGTCTCCACTGGCTGTGCTATCAGTTACGTCGTTCTGAGCGTCGTACCCAAGCTCGCGCGTCATTGGCGCGCGAGCTTGGGTACGACGCTTGCAAGGTCAAACGCTTGCAGCCACGGCGCGCCCTCTGGCGCGCCGAAGAAACGGCGTTGCGGGCAGAACCGCGTCGACGTGATTACGGGAACGCGTTGGCGGCACTTTGGCTTCGGCTGCGACGTCTGTGACCGCCTGTGGTTCGACCACAACCTGGCAACGATAATTGTGGATGGCTTCAGTGCAGCGTCGGGTTGAACCCACTGCTAAACACTGGGGCCGCA
Organism: Rhipicephalus appendiculatus; assembly: GCA_030522465.1. Taxonomy (NCBI): domain Eukaryota; kingdom Metazoa; phylum Arthropoda; class Arachnida; order Ixodida; family Ixodidae; genus Rhipicephalus; species Rhipicephalus appendiculatus. The sequence continues at coordinate 78,829 of JALIZH010014658.1, forward strand.
CATTTCAGCTTCGCTGGTTAACCATTTGTACGGAGTGCTTGGGCGGTGATTTTTTTTCTTCCTTGTTGGCTTCCAGCTTTTCTTGTTACAAGCGCGTCCGTCAATTATGCCAACAGTGACACAATATATTACCGGTAATGCCTGATATATTGCCATTTTATTGTCCAGCTAAATATTCAAAAAGACAATATTGCAATATTTCCTTTTTTTCTTTCTGACTGCGCAGTGGTATCATTGCCAACGTTCACGTTATTTCGAATCCCATAGTAATGCAGTCAGCGTCCTTAAGTACCCTGGGTAACTGCTTTTTCGAATGGTCGAAACGGTGAAGTGCGTGCTAGAAACAGGTTTTGCAGCAGCATCAAGTCCGTGTTATGGGAAATATTATTGAAAGTCTTACATTATTAGACTGTTGCATTAAAGGGAAAGTAGTGTCGGAGCTACAACAAAACGAACCAGTTCATCACAAGCCCTGCGGCAAAAGCAGCTTTTCTCAAGTTTCTGGGCTAAGCAAAGCGCTAGTGCGAAAGCTCCTCTAAGGGTACTGACATCGGGCTAGTTGGTACTGATCCATAGCTTTTGTAAGCGCGAAAGACACGTAACACGGACGAAGAACACAGGACAAGCAGCGCTACTTTCAACTAAGATTTTTATGGGTGATAGTATGATAGTATATGTTTTTAGTGTCAGGTACAGTATGTATTTTTGTGATAGTATGTCTGATATTATGTCAAATAGTGATAGTATGTCTTTTTAGATCGATTGTCCTTCTTATGTTGCCTAGATTTTTCTGCCTTTCATTTCGTTCTGGTGGCTACACCTATACATTTGGTGTTACCGCCCATTAAATCTGAGCTGAAAGTAGTGCTTGTCCTGTGTTCTTCGTCCGTGTAACGTGTCTTTCGTGCTTACAAAAGCTATGCTTCCTCTAAATGGTGGAGCATGGATTGTGCAGCCGTGGTGGCTGAGCGGCTCTTGCACTGCTGAGACATTCAAAAAGCGGATTCAAATGCTTGTTGCCGAAAGTGGATTCTGATAGTGCAGGAATCAGACAAAAATACAAATGAGACGCTTGTATACCTACAGGCTTATTTAGGGTTGACAAAAACAATACGGAATACCCCCACTCTCGTATCGTTCAATATAAAATCGAGATTCTTGTAGCAACAACCCCAAGATTTCTATTCCCAGAACCACTTCGCTGGGTGTTTTTTTTTCTTTTTTTTTGTACTGCAAAAGATATGTTTCTGTCAGAGCCTTAAAGCGCAGTTGATAACAGAGCATTTGATGGTGAGAAGGTTAAACGAAATGCAGAATCGTCACCTTTTCTTCGCCCCAATCTACTGCGTCACAGGAGCGAACAAGGACACAAGACTATGCTAAACGACACTTGCAAAAGTTTTCAGGAATGAGGAAAGAGCACAGCAATAAAGTCACTAGTTCATTCTATAGGGCAGGGGTCCCAAACTCACATCAGTAAGCGGGCCGCAGTGACGCAATTTAGTCCCACAAGGGCCGGGACAGGGAAGGAGGAGAAAGCGGGGGGGGGGGGGGGGGGGGCAGTTTGTTCAAGTTGTCAGCTAACGTTATCATTTGAAAAAGCAAAAACCCTTTGCCATTTCTCATATACGGGTCGTTTCTGAAAGAGATTGGACGCCAAGATTCCAGCAACATGTCGGTAGCGGTCGCCTAAATGACTAAGATTTGGACGCCAATTCGAAAATGTAATTTTTGTTTCGCGGTTATGTTTCAACACATTGCAACCACATGAGGTGCCTCACGAAAACAATGCGTCAGGCTAGTCATGCCTGTGTAGCTCATCAACATACTTACTAGGAGAATAAAAAAAAATGTAGGACGAACACAGTCATGTGCGGGCCGCGGGCCGCAAGCGAGAGGTTCGCGGGCCGCGTGTTTGAGACCACTGCAATAGGGCAACATTGCATTAAACAAAGGCTGGTGACTCAAAGGCTGGTGACATTAAACAAAGCCTTGGGTCCAAATCCACCTTCAACTTTGTTACTTTGTTAACATAGGGGCTGTTTAGGCTTGGCTAAGTTCCTTTGTCGTCCCGCATTAGCTGGTTGAGCGAGGAGGAGTAACGTTAAGAGAGGGGAAGCTCAGCCTAGATATTCCAAGGTACGCAAAGCTAGGGAAGGAGCGTAGTGATGTGACAATGAGGAAGAAGGAAACAAGAAAGGAGTGATGGTAAAGCCTAGAGTAGCCATGTATAGCATAACAGAACAAGGGTTGGAAAGGAAAGTGAGGATGAAGAGTGGGCTGAGAGAGAGAGAGAGGAACGAAGGAGAAAGGCAGGGAGGTTAACCAAGCTAAGCTCAGGTTGGCTACCCTACACGTGGGGTGGGGGGAAAGGGGGGAATAATAGATAAGATAGAGAAGAAAGAAAGAAAAAAGGAACGGAAATGAGCAGTCAGTGATAACACACACCAACGTAAACACGCGCTGGTGATTCACAGACGCTCGCGAAGTCCGGTCGCCTTCAGGGTAGCTCAGTAGGGCTTTCGTGGCCTTGTGCATGCCCGAAGCCGTGGGCCAAGGTCCCAGAATCTTCTTTTCGGACAGCGGTCTTGTATCGAGACGATCGAGTTTCGCTGCCTAGAACACGTCGATGTGTCTGGTAAGAAGGGCAGTGGCAGGGTGATGGAAAGGAAAAAGGGGGGATGGATGAATCGTAACATGACCTTGTGTAGTTGAGTGAGACTTGTTGGGCGAGTTGGTTATCATCAAAGGGTTACGCAATAGCGCTAACTTATAATTGGAGAAGAAAGATTCGAGAAAGGAAGTAGGAGGATGCACGCATGCGCAGGCTAGTTGTAATCTTAAGGGTTCTTCTTTCATATAAACAGTTCAAGTTTAGCGCCCGACCTTTCTGCTCCCTCCTACATCCTTTCTCGAATATTTCTTTGCCAAGTTTACGCTATTATGCACCCCTTTGGTGACCTTTTATAGTATGACATCGCAAAGGGATAGGAAATCAAAGTCAGGATGGGGAGCATATAAATGAGGAGGGCGGAGGGTAAGTCATAGCATAGTCTCGTATAGTACTGTATAGCAAGAGGGAGGGAAAGGGAAGTCAGAGTCAGGAGGAGGAAAGGGCCCCCCAGCTCCGCTTTTAAAGACGATAGTCTTTCTTGGGATACCTAAACGGAGAAATTTTGGTCTGTCTGTCTGTCTGTCTGTTTGTTTGTCGGCACGTCACACGATTCAGCTAGCTGGCCAAACTTTAACCCCCTGCCTTACGACCTCCAATCATGACCAAGAAGCATGTGTGCATACGGGTGAGCGTGGGCAATTAAAAATCAAATATTACGCATACCTGAGGCACAACATCAATACCTTAGTACTATTCACAGTGTTCCTTTAAAACAAAATCTATAGATACGTAATTATAAAGCTCCTAGTGTTTATTACGCGGCGCTGCTGTGTAAAAAACAAGTCTCCGCCCAGTGATTTAACTTCGACGCTGTGGCTGGCTGTGGTGCTGCCACCTGGCAGCAGCATTGTTCAACACAAGCCGATGTTCCCCGGTAGCGCTGTAGATGGCGTCCTCTTCTGTTTTATCAATGCCAGCCAGATGCGGCTGATTCATCGTAGAAGAGCGCTGTCTCAGGCAAGGCAAAACATATATGGCCGCTTGGTGAAATACGACCCACTCTACAAGACATGATCAGAGAACGCAGAGAAAAGACCGACGACCAAATTTCAGCGGAGAAACGCCGGCGTCCGTCTAAGCGCGCCTGGAAAACATCCGAAAAACGAGCCCAGCGGCTAGCCCAGCTATTAAATTGTGGTACTCATGCCGCTCATGCAGTGCAGTCGGCACAAGACTATCGTCTTTCGACGACATTTGCAGCGAAGCACGCAGATACGCGGCCAATTTTTTCCTAAGTATTTGCGCCACTAATGCGTAGCTGGCCCCTTACATTTTCCCTGAATGGTGATAGCTGTGGCGGACGCCGGCGGTGGCGGCGGACAACTACAACACGAAAGTCGGCTGCTGTTGTAAGTCCACAACAGGTTACGCTTTGAAAGTTGTGGTCTTCGCATTACTTTTTCTAAATGAGTTGTGTTTGCCAGTTTACAATAAACAGTACGTGTCTAAAACACCTGTAAATATATTATTGCCCGCAATAAAATTTCTGTTTTTGGTTTTAATGTGATCACTTAGTAACAAAAAATGTTTAAATTCACGCAGTATGCATAAAAAAGTCACAGTTTCGCCACAAGGCGAAGCAATGAATGCGATAGCAACAAATTGGAATGTCAAGCGACGAATGGCAAGCAGGTCGAAACGTGCAGCGCGCTGCTCACGCACACATGACGCACGAAAACAACACGCACAGGACGAGAGCGAACTAAAAACATTCACAGCTCGATACTTAACGCACTGCTCAAACAAAAACGACGCACAAAACGTATTCACAGGTACAGACAAGCGCGAACTAACAAGTGTCACAGTTGTTACTTCGCTGTGTTTGAAAAGCGTGCTCTTTTCGCAAACGGGGGGGACTGCAGCGAGTGATGTGACCTTCGTGCGCCCGGTAACTACAACGCTATCGTTCCGGCGAAAGCCCCATTCTCCGCCACCGCGAGATAAGCGCGCGCGCGCACGGGCATCTACCCCCCCCCCCCCCCTTCGGGCAAAGTGCGCGCCGGAGAGCTAGGAGCGCCTGAGAGCGCGCGTCGCGACGAACGGGGCGCCCAGCTAAGCCCCGCCGAGCGCGGCCTTTGCGCCATCTCGATGGCAATGCTGAAAACACGCTGAAACCTCGCTGTATATAAATAGCTCGCCGTTTGAACGTTGACGGACGTTCGCCTTCGTGGCTCAGCCGGTTAGCGCCGCGCGCTGCAGAGCGAGAGGTCCCTGGTTCGATGCCGCGCGCCGGGAAAATTAATTTTGTTTGAGGTTTTTGTAAATATATAGATACATGTACATATACAGGGACATGACGGCGACGGCGACGCCGACGCCAACGCCGACGCCGAAGGCGAAAACCAGCCGAAAGTGTCCTTATAATTGATATCGCAATAAAACATGAACGAGCGCTCGTTCAGCCTTCTTCTGTCCTCGCTCGGAAAGAACAACTGTGAATAGGAAATAGGCATAAATTACCAGGTCAATTAATGTCAGCAAGTGCTTTTTTATGCAGCTATTGAAAGATGAATTATTCATAAGATTTCGTACAAGGTATACGGCAATAACGAATAAAGAGTCGCGCCGTCTATCGAACTGTCCTCCACAATGTACGCCAGTACGCCTTTGTTGCCTAAACAATGCGCTAAAAAAATCTTGCGTAGGTGGCGCAGATACCAACGCTTCAGTGCTTCTATAAACATACACGGAAATGAAACACGCCTTCGTCTCTTCCGCAATGACAGTCATGATACCATCATTCTTTGTTCAAGCCATTCTGTATGCTCTATATTCCAGTGCTGCCGCTTTCTGTATATACTTCCTTCTACTCACAGTGATTCCCATTTGATTCATTCTGTCATGCTCCGGGAGCAGCTAGGCATCGCTTGTGTGAAAATCGGAAGTAATGCTCGAAGAATGCAATTCCAGCAGAATGAACAGCGTTGTATTTTCGAGACAAACAGCACCGGGGCGATATGAGACGCTTCCAGAGGACACCTGAAATTACGAGGGGGGCGTAGGTGTACCATCTCGGTCGAGTAGCTGTCGACCGTTTTTTCTTATTTCGCGAGGCTCTGCAGGGCCTTTCAGGAGCACTTGATGAGGCTTGAGTTGGGCAACGATGCACAGCGTCAACACCACGCTGCATTGAGCCGGACTTCATATCTTTGCATTCCTGCCCGGTTCCCTCTTTTTCTCCCCCCTGTCTTCCATTCCTCTATCTATTTCCCCCCACACGAAAAAGTAGGCAGCGTGGTGCCCCTTTTGGTGGCCGTTTTCAGCCTGCTCCCTCCCTATTTCCTCTGTGTGATTGTGTGTGTATACATATGAAATAATAATGATAATAGTTGGCATGCTTTTCGAGTTTGTATTTCGCTGCAAGTTCATCATGTTGCTCTCTTCTCATTTTTTTTTCTGTCTACCACTTATTTCGTTTTATTCGCAGCTGTTTCAAATATTCTTGTTGCCTCAATAACTAGCTCGAATTCACGAGGGAGATTGGCAAAAGTTTAGGAACAAGAATTCACGCAACTAAGTGGTTAAAACAACGAAAACTAACCACCAGAAAAGGACATAACATGATGCAAATGAACCCTTGCAAAACCTCATATGATACAAAGAAAGCAACGGATAAGAATTTACGAAACAGTGTTCTAGGGACGTTAGCGCGAAACGTGTAATATTCTGGATGATGTAATGAACTCACCTGGAGCACTGTGACTTGCACTTAACTTAGGGTGTTCAAAGGACAAACTGTTTCATGTTTGATAAGGTTATGCCCCGACTACCCCTCGGCATTATGACAAATTATCTGCCGAAAGAGGAAAAGCTGTTCAAATACAGAGATCGATCAATTGTTGAATGTTTGTTAGAAAAAGTAGAGTTCACTGAATGAGAAACGGAATTTGTGGACATAAAAGTTTTAGGTGTAAGTCTGCAGGAGAAACTTCCGTGAGTCACGTCGCGCATTGGTGAAAGGTGTTCATCTCTTTTCCATGGGAATTAAATATGCCGCAAGTCTTGAGAGCCAATGAGTGTCGCTTCAATCTACTGCAGAAAAATAATGCGTTTAAATCTCGCTCCTCATGAAACTGCACTCAGCACCGGATTGAATACGCTTGAATGAGTGGATTCATTTTAAAACTTTTCATTGGTAATGTTGACTTTCCGAGCGTTTCGGCAATTAAGGCGCGTTTGTCTGTGATTATATTTGAGTATGTCCAATCACTTCGAATTGATCATATGAATGTTAGCATTGAAAATGGACCATCAGCATTTAAAAACTGTTGATCATCGACTCCGATAAGCGACTGCCAAGAATAGTGAAGAAATAGTGACGACATAATGCTCTCATTCTGTAACCCATTATTATTGCAACTGCAGCTAGTACTGTGTCTGTGACAGAGCAACTTGCTCCCCGGTACGCTAACCTTAAGTACCTTGGCTTCACTAGGATGTGCGGAACGTCGCTCATGGTGTCTTTCTTTGACCATTGTATTTCTGAGTCATCCACTTGCGCATCAACATACGGCGCTAACGCACGACAGTCTCATCAAAACAGCTGGCGCAGAACTAGTGAGCAGTGCGAAAAAAAGAAGTGGATCCGTGTAACCCGCTTACGTAATATAGGTCAGAGTACAAACGGAGGCGCCACGTAGGACAAAGGAATCTGTCCGCATCAAAGATTCATGTTTCCATTACAGAATTTGAAAGCAACCAGCCCAGAAATACCGAGAAAGGGACAGCACCGAGAAATTTTCATCACCATAAACAGGAAGGAGTGGAGCTCACTTCGAACTAGACTGAATATTTTAGTGTTATCCCAGTTGCCCAGAAGGCCTCCTCAAAATAAGTGTGGGTTGTATGTATACACAGTGATAAGGCGCATCGCTATTGGCTGCCTTTGATATTTGGTGGGTATAGTGCATAAACTTGGTGAAAGGAAGCACACACTCCAGGAACACTACTTCAACCAGACCAGGAACTGTAGCTGGAGTAAACAACACTAATCTTTGTGAATATAAATATACACTAATGACATAATTAATAAAACTAGTGCAACAAGAAATAAGGAACAGCGGATATATGACCACACAAAGCCTATAAACATCATTTCCGAACAATGTCAGGTTGTCGAAACAGCTCAGGGTTTTCTTTTAGTTTATTTTTTTCAAGTTCAATATTCCCTAACACATCCCAAGAAGTTTAAGTTGTTTGGGTGCATCCATGACTGGTAACATCGGACGCAGACATACGTAGCACCCTCCTTCGAAAATGACCTCCGGCATATCTGGCAATTCGATCGCGTAGCATGCACAGCTATTAAAATACGTAAATGTCGACCCAGGAGTTATTTCCCTCTGTTTCTTTTTAGCTGTCACTGTGTTCCAGCGCTGTCTTCTATCGCATCTGTTGATGTCTCATATTAGTACGGAATTTCAGTATGTCGTAACCTCACAATAAAGTATTACATTACACTAAGTATACTTCAGTTTCATTGTCATATGTGGCAAAAAAGAATGTCGATTTACTACGACCTTCGGCCGGAAAAGGCGACTTTTATAAAAAAAAGTATATCACAGACGGTGACATTCCTCCACCCTCGGTGCTCACAGGAGTGTTGCCTCTTAGAAAGCGCTGCATTCTTTGGACACTAAAGAGAAATGAAAATGAACATAATCGTCGTTGTTGTCGCGGCCTGCTCCGTGTTGGGGATGACGCTAGAACTGATGCCGACGGGAAGCATAAATCACTCGAAAAACTGGCTACGGGGAAGTAAGGAGGATGGCATAGCTTGGCAACAATAATCTGGAAAGCTTCTTGAAAAATATGTACTTCTTCGAAGTTTCTTGCTTTAGATTCCATGCAGAGCATTTCTTTCCTTTTTTTTTTTGCTTTTTCTGCTGCTTGTGTTTACACTCATACGACAGCGAAGTCAACGGTCGGGACAAAAAAAAGTAAGGTGAAGCTTCAAAACGCTTATTGTATGTGAAAAGAAAGTCTCGAGCTACAGCAACCTTTTCTGATGGAAAGTTCGCTTTGTGCATTCGAGTTCAAATAATAAGCAAGCAAACAGCCAGAATCCTGCCAGTATTCAGGAGTTTACAAGCAATTCG
>JALIZH010014659.1:0-39123 GCA_030522465.1 Rhipicephalus appendiculatus
AGTATCTCTGAGTACCGGCAAATAAACGCCTTAACAGTACACGTATAGTTGGTTGCTGTATATATCGAATTGCGTATGTGGGCACGAATGTGTAATTGCGATACAAGAATATATGCAGCGACATGCTCGAAATTGCCGTGTCATCCTCATGGGTGACTTTAACCTTCCCGACATTAAATTGTCTACCATGCAGTACACATCAAAAGCTTCAGGAAATCCTTCTCGCTATGACGCAAAATTGTAAACTTCGCCAAATTGTGGAAAGCCCTACAACGGTGGAAAGCCAGTCTCTGAGTATACCTAATTTTACTAAACAGTAACTTTCTCTTAGAACAAGTGAAGGTTGAAGTAATAGAAGGACTATCCGATCACAATATTCCGATGTGCATCGCACTCCTAGGTGAAAAAATATCAGTGCAAACCGCAGCCCAAACTATAATCGAATTCAATAAAGCTGACAACGACCACATACAAACCTATCTAGCTCACGAATTCCAAGAGTTTTCTGCACTGGCACCAGATCCTTTGACTGTTGGAAATGCTGTCCAAAGAGAAGATCTTGGGAGCATGGTGTCACAATACATCAGCGCAGAAAGCCACACGAGCCCTCCTGCTGTACTTGAAGGCAACATTACTGACCCACCGCCTGTGAAACCCTGTACAGTGTGTGTGGTGTGCAATGTGTCTCTCTTTCTCTCTCTCTCTCTATTTCCCTCTCTCTCTTACTCCCTTATTCTCCTCCCCATGTGCAGGGTAGCAAACTGGACATAGTCTAGTTAACCTCCCTACCTTTCCTACATTTCTTCGCTCTGCCTCTGTGTTAGAGCGTGTTAAAGACATAGTGTCACATTGTGTAACAAATTTTATTCCCGTTAAATTAAAAGAAGACATTAAAAAATAACCCATGGATTACTCGTGAAGTAATACACGAAAAACGCCAACTCAATAGAAAACGAAAACTTAACAAGGTAGCCTGAAATGACCCCTTTAACACCCCTAGGCTTGCGCTTCCAGGAAAAATTTCAAACAGAAATCCAAGGAAGCGAAATACCAGTACTTCAACACTGTCCTCCCCAGCTTTCTCAAAAGTAATCGACACAGATTTTGGAACCACTTTTGCGGAAAAAAACACGCTGACAACTCAACTACTGTTACTTAAAAAAAGCTGATAAAGCCAATTAATATAACCAATTCTTTCATTCCGTCTTCGCAGAAAATTATGGCATCATGCCTGACTTAGTTCAATTCCAATCCCCGCAGCCATTGAGCAATTGGAGTTGCCTTCCTGAATCTATTGCCCTTGAAATAAATCCAGAAAAATTCAAGCAGTCTTTATGTACGTTCTTTGTTAAATGACTTTAATTATGTACTTCTTTGTATTCATGCAACGTTTTTCTTTATTTTGCCGTTGTATAGTAAAAATATTGTACTTAATATGTTTTGCGCACCACTATGACTTGTATCATCAAGTCCAGTTTATTTTGACTTCTCTTCGTCTGTTGTCATTTTTCTTTTTTGTTGTTGTTGTTCTCTTAATTTTAGCTCCCTCCCATCATTGTGTTCTGCGCCTCTTTCAAGCGAACACTGGTTATGAAACATTTTCCCTTGCGTGCTCTATGCTTTCTGTAACGCTGTTGGGTTTTTGTTCTAAGCATTTGCTGAACTATGCCTCGTTTCAACTCTGTAAAGCCCCCCCCCCCCCCCTTATGTGATGCCCTGTTTAGGGTCCTTAAGGGTTAATAAATGACGATAATTATGATGACTATTTCTACTATAGGCCCACTCGTTATCATATACGCTGGTGTTCCTAATCTTCTGCTTGGCCTAGATACCAAAAAAGCGTGTGGCCCAGACAATATACCCAACCAATCTCTGAAAAAGTACGCACAGTAGTGCGGAAGATGCATCGGCCGTGTTTTGTGCAAATTCTTTTCAAGATCAAAACTACCCGCATATGCCCACAATATTGGAAAATAGACAAAATTATTCCACTTTATAAATCGGGAGATAAATCCATTGAATCATATTTCAGACCAATATCTTTAACGAGATGGCATGCAAACTACTCGAACATATCATTTTAAAACATATAACACTTCTTTTTTTTAAACAAGGGCATCCTCTCCCCTAATCAGCATGGTTTTCGTAGGGATTTATCGACCACAACGCAGCTAACCGAGGTCATACACGATCTCGCGGTAGGTATTGACAATCACAGCCAAACGGACATAATTTTACTGAATTTTTCAAAAGCATTTCACTACGTTTGTCACACCAAGCTAATAACTGAACTAAAAACATTATCGGAGACGAAGAAAATGTTATCGACATCTTGACCGCACAAAAAAGACGAGGACGGAGAGAGATACGAAGACACGGGCGGTAAATCTCTCTCCGTCCTCGTCTTTTTTGTGCGGTCAAGATGTCGACAAGTAAGCACCAACTAGGTCAAACACAAGTTCTTCTGAAGAAAATGTTGCTTGGGTGCATTTTTCTTTAATAGGTCTCAGTTTGTTATCTTCAAACATATCCCACCAAATATTGAACCAGTTACATCAGGAGTGCCCAGGGCTCCGTGCTCGGGCCCTTGTTAAGGCGAAAGCCTTTAATGTCTCATGCTCACGACCGTCCGGTGTCCGTCCGGCGTCCGTCCGTCTGCCCGTCCGTCCGTCTGTCTGTCCGTCCGTCCGTCTGTCTGTCTGTCAGTGTCGCGGAATGGCCGCTTCCGATCCATTCCACTTCCATTCCAGGGAACTAGAAATTGCCGCGATTCCATTCCTTTCAATTCCTCGGAATGAAAGAACTTAGCCCATTCCCATTCCGGGAATGGCTGGGCAGTTCAATTCCATTCCTCTAATTCCTCAATGTAGGAAAGACATATGATAGTTTTATCGAGTTAAGAATGAACGCCCCATAAAGCTGATGTCATCAAAGATGCATTAAGAACTGCAAAAGTACGCAAAACACGTTACCAAGGTCGAGGTATAGTAGCTTGGTGACATATCTCATGCAGTATAACCACCCTAATTAATTCCCATAGGTGCAGCTCGCCTGCTACCTATAGTATTTGCATCGTCGGCATGTTTGAACGAATGGTGATGTTTTAATATTGTTTGAGCTTAAATATGTTAATGCTAAAATGACGACATAGCGTATTTTTATGCCGACAAAAGTAGTGTTTAAGGAGACTAAGCAGTGAAAGTGGTTGCTTGGACTTGTTGGTGTGACATATTCGAGGCAAACAGCGCGAAAGACGAAAGAAGATAAAGACACAAACAGCGCTGTAGGTGAGCGCAGCACACAGTCGTACACGATGAAATGTGTGCCCTCCCCCAAGCATCTCTGCCTGGTCTTTCGTCTTTCACGCTGTTGCCCTCCACTAAGCAGTGAGCCGCTGAGCGCAGAAGCCAGTGTGGTAGTGCTTTGTCATGGCCTCCGAGATGGTGGGCGCGCCCGCCATCTCGGAGGCCATGGCCTTGTGATGGTGCTTCTCAAGCCGCCAACAGGCGCCGGCGCCACCCGGGCCTCCCCCCAACCCTAGAACAGAGCGAACGTGGTTTTAGGGGCGAAGCTCCTTAGGGCGTGGGCCTGTCCTTCCTCCGATGTTTGTAGCCACCTGTAGTTTCTGAAGTGGTCACTAGATGGCGCTAGTATGTCTACATGTAAGAGTTTTAATACGGAATCCGGGGCCGGATTCACAAAGCTCACTTACGATCAAATTTTCGCGCAAGAGAAATTTTGTCGCGTAAGTCGATTCACGAAGCCAAAAAAACCTCGTAAGAGGCCATGGTTATCACATCGGCCGCTGCGATAAAGCGCGCTGCGAGTGTTCAGGAACATGCCAGTGATGGTGATGCACTTGCTATATTTGCTGACGTCACCGAAAAAGGCTCGTAAGTGGATTCACGAAGCAAAAAGTTCCGCAGAAATAGCGTGGCTACGAAGAAATGCTAAGAGTGGTCCGGACCACTCTTATGAACAATATGGCTGTTTAGAACATGCAACGTCGGTAGAGTATTTGGGCACCATGGCTGATTTTCAGCTACTTCGCGGCCATGTAAGGCTGCGCGATGATTGCTGGTATATTTTATTTTATTTTGGCACTTTGAGTTTCGTGCGTTGTTTGCTTTGTACGCAGTGGACAGTATTGACACTCGCACTCGTATAATAAGCTTCGTGTCGCAGTAATTAAGGAAGCTTATTGGTTGTCCGGAGCGAAAAATTATGCAAGCAAAGACTCGTGGTTGGATTAAAACCAAAGTACTACGTGAATGGTCGGTGAAGTCGAAAGCGGCGCGCTATTTGGTCAACATTTTTTGTTATGCTGTTGTGCTGCGTCCCACTTCCTCCAATGAGAGGTCCAAACGTATGATGATGTACGCAGCATTGGTGGAAAGTACCACCAAAGAGGTTCAGAGGACGACATCAGCTGCTCGCGATTGGAAATAAAAATAAACGGAAGATTTCAGTTAGCTGTTATCAAGGCCTATTACGTGGTTCCACAACTTCTCTAGTTGGATTGGTTTTAACTACCCAATAGGCACGTTGTCTGAAATGCAGCTGTCACTATGCACGTTGCACCAATCGAGGGCGGGCTCGTACATTGCAAATCACAGCATATTAGACATTTTCACGATTCTGTATGAAATCACAAACAAATCCAGCTTTTCCACCTTCACTGTTGAGAAACCGAAATGGAACGCGTTTGTATGGCAAGCAGTCAGAAAGAAATGGCTCCAGTTAATTTGAAATGACACCGAAAACGTGTGCGAAAGCTCGCGATTCTCGAGTATATTATATATGCAAACTATATTACCGACAGGACTTGTTGCTGAGCTAGTTGGTTCATACTTCAGGAAAAAACATTAATGGCGCAAAGAATACGGGGACAAAGTGAAGAACGGACAGACATGACACTGGTTTAGTGGCTCATGATGATTTGCATGTGTTGCCATGTGTGTATCTTTGTAGCGAGATTACCCAGGTTGACAGCCTTTATAAATCGGCGTGGTTTCTGAGAATAAACAGTTGGAAGTTGGCGCCCATGTCTGTCCGTTCATCACTTTGTCCCCGTATTCTTTGCGCCATTAATGTTTTTTTCCTGAGATATATTACCGAATTCATGCCTCTTTGACTTTGAGCTTCCATTTAACCTGGCGTGAGCAAATAAATTAACGCTGTTTTCATCCGCTTGATATGTATTTTGCTCTAAGAAGCGACAGATTGGCCCGGAAATCAAAGTGTAGCCACGGCGAAACCCCCGCTGCAGGAGCCCAGTGTAGCAGACGACAAATGCTAGCAGACGACGGCTTGGGCGAGAGGCGCATTGTGATTGGTTGGGAAGCAATATTCTCGACATCAGGCCATCTTATGACGTTGCCAAAACACTTCTTTCATCGCACGGCCCTGTCATATTCGTCATATCTTCCCCCTTGCACATAAGAGCAATTTTTATCTCGCCATCAAAAACGCGCAAGAGCTTTCTACGAGTTTTCTTAGCGCTTGCTCCTGCTGCGTAGTTCGCCGAAAACAACATGGCGTCGTAAACAGTGTATGCGTGTGGGTGCCAATTTTCACGAACGCTTCTCGCTTGACTTCCTTCAGCGTTCGACTGGATGTGTTTCGACTGGACGGTGCGTCTAAGCCGTGTGAAAACCAACGGCAGTGTCTCTCGGTGTACGGTGAGGCGTAGCGAAGCTTGTGCCTCGGTGTGTTTATGAAGCGGCGATGGGCGCCTCTGTATCGACGGCAACTAGCACTCGAGGAGCCTGCAATGTGTGTTCGCGTTTCGGTGACAGTTCGTTTGCTTCGCTTTCCAGTTTCTCAGTTGGGTGCAGTGCGGCATTTCGAATTGACAGCGCTTTGGCACGTTACTTGAGTGATCCCGAGTGCGTACGGTAACCTATGAATTACGTGCTGTATTCGGTTATTGCTTGGCCGCTGGTTAGCCCGTGCGCTGCTATTTTCTCGTGAGCAGTCCAGGAAAAGGCAGTGTTTGAAAGTGAAAGAATGTGTGTTGTGAACATTGGTGCTGTGTTGACATTTCCAAGACTTGTGAAGAGGCTGTGCTCGTGTGACAGAAGATTAAAAGACAGCGTTGATGACTGTGTTTTGCCCTGTGAAGTTGCGATGGCGCTTTACGAGTGCTTTAAGGACTTGGCGCTGGGCTTCGCGTATTATTTTTCAACTCGTTATTTCGGCTTTTTGTGCCCATCGTAGTCCGAACGTCGTGATGTGTCGAATCGAAGTCGAGAGCCGATACATTCTCTTGTAAGTGAGGCTGCTTTGGCAGCACGCCTTGACACGCCTTCGGTGAAAATTTTGAGTTCTACCTGGCAGCGAGAGCCCGTGAGCGTCAGTCACGCTTGCCTCCCGAAAGAAGACACTTTTCACCGGTGCCTGGCCTTGGATGACGTCCTAGACCAGCGCCTGCTAGCTACAGGTATTCGAGTCCATCAGACACGTTGTTAAGCACGGCACTGGAGCCTTGACTACAGCGGCTCATGGCGAGGGCTCACGCTTTACCAGTGGACGGACACGTCTTGCTAGCCTTGCATTTCAACGTCAACGGCAGCTTCCAGTCCACTTGCCTGTTTGCCGCAGAGCGCATTCCATTCCTGATGACACTGAAGGCTGCTAATCGTTCTGCCACCGGTGAATTGAACTTGCTCAGCTAATTTCGTTGCTATTCACGTAGTACTATAAAGTGTGTAAGCTTTTTTCAGCCCAGCAGATGTAATGTTACCCCATATTGAGTTCCAGTATAAAAAATGTGCTACTATCACATTATATATATATATATATATATATATATATATATATATATATATATATATATATATATATATATATATAGGCGAATACGTAAGCAGTATTTATAGTTTAATTTAAGCAGGCTTTTAATTGATTATTATGAGGAGCCTGTCTAGCACACTTGCTAGTGCAGAGGTGAATATTTGAATGCGAATTTATTTTTCAGTAGTCATATAGCACTTTTTCAGGAATTCCCTTGATTTTTCAAAATTCGTTCTATAGAAGATTACCGCTGTGGTAGCACTATACTTTACCAGGACACGTATATTGCTGTATGCAAAGCTGAGTATACTTTTGGCGCAAATCGAACGAGAACACATAACACAAAAGAACAGGACGGGTACCGAACTTCCTGTTCTTTTGTGTTATGTGTCCTCGTTCGATTTGCGCCAAAAGTATCCTCAGTTATGAACCAGTACCAACTAGCTCGAACTAGAATTCTGCATGCAAAGCTTACATGGGGATTCAGTTTGTTCCAAAGTGAATATAGCATATTTGATAGCTTTCACGATAGCTTTGTGTTACTGCCAAATATGTATTAAAAGCGATTTTGATGCTGGTTTTTTGAACGTATCTTTTTTGGCCTCTTCACAGATTGCAGACTTTCGCCCAAGGTCCTGGGATACATCAATTGCACGCACTGACAAAACAAGCCTCCTCATGACTTGGAGCACCCGTACAGAAATAGGAAGGACTTGTGCTCCCCAAACGTGCAAGTATTTTGCAATGGTGGGGGGTGTCATCGTACAGCAGACCTCGAAGTGGCAGCCTCATCTGGATGGACTGTGCTCTGCCGGGGAGCTTCGAGGGCACAAAACTGCTTCATGGTTGGTTGCTAGGTTAGTTATTTTTTAAGAGCAGATGGTGAAGTAAACACCACTTAATGTGCACACATTGAGAACCCAAATACCTGTTGCTAACAGTGGATGCCTGTATACTCACACAGCGATGCCAATTAGACTCTTAAGAGGAAGCAAACTGCAAGATAACGGACAATGTCGAAAGTGTGAAGTCTGCAGATTATGAATTTAACTCCATACATGTGAGACTGAAAAGCTTGTGATTTTGAAATATCACAAATACTTTGATTACTTATAGAGCTCCTGAGCTTGTAACTTGCTCAGTGGTTCAAGTGCTCTGCATGGAAATAGCAAGTGAGTGAAAGTCGCTTGGCTGTTCAAAACTTGTAGGGAGAAAGAGCTATATGGCAAATTCCATTGGGAGAACAGCAGCACTCAAAAGTACGCTGAAAGTGCTCTCTTGAGAGCTGGCGGGTTTCAGTGGTCGAACAGGAGTGAGAGCACTGTCATCCAGCGATAGAGCGAGAGCGCTTTTGCTGCTCTGAGAGCAGGCAGGAGCAGTATGTAGTGCTCTTGCCTGAAAAGCGGAGTAGGCGCAGTACGACGAGAGTCACGTGACTTTTAAACGTCACATTCTCTATATTTGTTTTAATTTTGCTTTAGCCGGTGAGCGCGGCGGCAAGTGTAGCAACCATGTGTAGACTGAGATCTCTAATGTTTGACACTACGAAGTGTACACTGCTACGTTTGCTGGATGCGCACAAACATGTAACTATGGCGAACAAGGGACTGAGAGATTTGAGGCGTTTTTCGCCGCCCTCCAGTAGAGAGTGCCGGACCTTCGTATGTTTTGGTCACATGGTATATTTCTACCCACTCGTCAACCTGTCACCTGCTCTCCAGACTCTTGCCGTATTCCAGTGGCAGATCGAGTGGCCCTGCTCTTAGTGCTTTGGCCTTCACTCCTCACTGCACGACGCCCCTACTTTTGTTCTCTCAAAAAAAAAAACTCGCCAATAGTTCAGGCCTCAGGCCACACAAGGGCAGTAAATGCGCATTTTACCTTACATAGCTTGTCTTTTTTTCAATGTTGTAGCATGTTGTATTTCTGCCTTACATGTTCTCAGCACAATTACATAGTGATGTGTTTAGTTCTACAAATCATATGTGACCCAAGTACACGCTTGTTGATCTCTAAAGGTGACTTTCGGTATGCCTGAAAGCCATGGATGCTCTCCCTGCTGTCTGTGGCTGTCCTAGCTGAGCAGCAGTACAGTGCAGCCGCCACCCGTGCAAGAGAAGTCATAGAGCGCACCTTTGGTGTTCTGGGCAGGACACAGCCTATCCGTCCGGCATGGTACTGACATCAATAATAATCATGGTGAGTGTTTGTGGCAGCCGTAAGAGCCCATTAGCATGAATTTGCGGATAATGAGTGTGTTTGTTGCTTACGATTCCTAATGAAGTGCATTTTTTTAAAGTGTGCTTCATTAGGAAAAAATAGCTGCGGGCAACAAGCCCACTTATAATCCACAAATGACTTGTGTTTTCTAGTCTGCAAAATTGCTCCTGCGCACTGCATGATGAGGTGGCTATGTTACATAATTTTGAAGTTAAGAACAATAGGCTGTTGTATTGTAGCATAGCGTAAAATGAATAACATAGTAAACTCACTTTTGGTTGGCTTTTTTGCACTTAGTTTGAAGTCGAAATAGAATGTAATTTATTGACTTATATGCCTCACTTTTGGGCAGAAGTTCGTTGCCATCAATATGAACATCATAGTTATGCATTTGTATTGTAAAATAGTTTTTTCAGTCTTCATTATTTATGTCTCCATGATGAGACTTTTTTTCTTCTTTTCTATTGGTACTTCATACTTGTCATCGGCTCCTAAAATTACGACAGCTATAGTTCGCGCATGTTTATCAACTTTATACTCTTACACATAAGCACGGTTGCAACAATCATCTGTATTTTTCTATGTTCCAGCAGCATCATGGGATCAGGTGCCCCATGGTCATGTACAGTGTATCTCGAACAGAGCTCAGAAGACCAACCAGTAAAGAAAGACTACCAGTGACTGTGTCCCGCTGTTCAAAATGCACGTTGACAAAAAGAATACATTGTGATGGCTGGAGCAGTTTACATTGTATGATGACAATCTGCACAGCTGCAGTTAGTTTCTGAGCACTCCATCATTCAGCCGTTCGTTTGCACCTTAGCATTTAAAAGGAATTAAATTCTTTACTTAACACACTGTAGTGGTGGTGCGCAAATTGATGTGAGCTACCTGAAATTTTTATCATGCACGTAAATCAAAGTGCCTGCGTGTCACTGCATTTCACTGCCATGGGAAACAGCAGCCATGGTCGACAACCAAAATCGTGTTGTCATGTTTGGTAGTGGAAAAATTCAGGCCATTGAATCGGGTAATTTTTCACTTGGTCGATATATTCCTTCAGGACACATTAGTATAGCAAGCACCATTTCATGTGTGTATATGCTCTGGAAAGAACTTCTCCATGGATTATTTAGGTGGACGAGGATTGTCGCTATTCCTAGTACATCCAACACCAGGCTTTAGCACCTGTGTAATGTTATCCCGTTGCCTCTCAGTCCTCTTGAACAGTTGACCTCTCTGTTTGTACTGTGTAAGTTTTAACCGTTTTTTATACTGTGTTTGCTGCCATAGGTTTCTTCCCTAATGTAATTGTATACTCTGCCAACTGTTTATCACCTATGCAGCTTTCCTCGTATTACTGCTGAAAGTACTCATTGCATTTGGTGTGTAACTTTACCATGCATTTACTTCTCTCTTTTGATGCATCTGTACCATGGTTTGGCCATAAGAGTGCTGCTGGTGTGCTCTAGTCTTGAAGCTGGCGACTTCCAACAAATTTGAAGCTGGAAGTAACGATGTGCTTATTATCATTACTACTATAATCAGATAAGCTGTCAAAGCTCCATGTAAATGTATTTAACATTCTGTAAACTGTTCAAGATAAAAGTTCTCTAGTTTTTTTATTGCGGTCCTTGATTTATGCACCTGAAACACAATTGCATTGTAGTGGCACATTATAGACTGTGATTCTGTAAATTTGTGCTGACGACATTGCAGCTGAGGCCAGCCGCAAGATAAACATGCAGGGCACTGAAGCATCACGTCACATACATTACAAACAGTCCTTACCCAGCAGTGCACTGAAATTTTTCCAAGCGAAATAAGAGACTACTGTATGGGAACTCTGCAGATGTCCAGACTTTGAAAACGTTGTGAGTAGTATTTTCAGGAAAAGCAATGGGTCTTGATATGCCAACAGCAGCATTGTTTGCATGCGCCGAGGAGCTTAGTAGTAGCGAATTGTTTTATTTATGTATTGTCCAATATTTCTCTGAGCTGTGCCAATTTTTCAGTCCATGTCACCTAACATTGCTTGTTATTGTGTGGAGAATGAGCCGAACTATGTAAATGAACTTTGTGTGATCTTGCAGACATGCCCCATATTGTGATACACTGCCCTCGTCTAGCATGGCATTGTGAGGGGCTCTCTCATATTTTGTCGTGGGCGGTCAACCCATGAAGATGAATAAAAATTGCATGAGAGTGAGAAGCAACAAACTATGCTGTGTGTGTGTGTGTGTGTGTGTGTGTGTGTGTGTGTGTGCGTGCGTGCGTGCGTGCGAGAGAGTGAATGAATGAATGCTTTTCATTTAGTGTAACTTTGATAAGAACTTTGCTGACTTTCTTTGTCCTATTTATATTTCTCAAGTATGTTTCCTAAGAGTGGCTTGTTGGGCGAGTTGGTTAAGCATCATAATAGAAAAGCGCAAAAAACAGGGACGAAGAAAGAACCACACGAACCAGCGTTCGTGTGGTTCTTTCTTCGTCCCTGTTTTTTGCGCTTTTCTATTATGTTTCCTACTGCGCAAGAATGAATGCAACCTTACACAAAATGCGTGCATTCACAGAAGGTGTTTCATTTTACAACGAACAGTCGTGAGCAAGAAGTTGGGAAATACGGAACAAACCAGCAAAAATAAGTTTATAGCACAGCTGCTCTGTATAACATTGCTTCTACACATTGTGCTTGTCGATTATGTGGATTTCAAGTATTCAGTTTCAACCAGCATAACCAAGCATTCGCCCGTGGCTGTACATATACTTGTGTATATGTGCGTGGTATTTTTGCATATTGTCATACGTGTTGCCAATTGCTATTAAGGGCAGAAACCTAGTCAAGCTAAATACGCAGATTTTTCTCTGTACACATGTCATCCGTACTGTAACTGCTGTTGATAAAAAATAAACTTGGGTATAACATTCCCGTGCAGTCCCCAAGAGAAGAGTAGCCGTCTCTGACTCAAATGAATTTGCCGCAATCTTTTCCCAGGCTGTTTCGCTTGGGACTCGATAGACTGCTACAGGGGCGTAGCCAGAAATTCTTTTCGGGGGGGGGGGGGGGGGCACCTCTTTGATTTCGGGGGTGGCACCACTTTGAAATGGTCATTTTTCGCTATGTATGCCATGGCGAAAAAAAATTTTGGGGAGGGGGGGGGGGGCACGTGCCCGGTGTGCCACCCCCTGGCTACGCCACTGGCCTGCTAGAGTTATTTATAAGCATTGGCAGAGGCATTACACGGAGGTGCGCAACACGACAGGGACCGAGAGAGGAGACGCAAACACAGTACTGTGTGTATTTACTGTCTGCCCCTGCCGTTTTGCGCTGCTGCGTGTAATGAATCCCACCCAACTAGCACGAAAACGTGTCCCGACAAAGGCCGTCATCTTGGTCGCAAGCAGTTAGGTCACCGCGTGTATCTAGATTTTCTCGAAAACATCATGATACCTTGACTGGTCCTCGAATAGCCAGAGACGTCAAAAGTAATTGCCCAGGTATGATAATTAGGTTTCGGAACTGGGCGCTCTTGCGGTAGTAGTGGTTAGAAGAAAAAAAAAACTCTTATTTCTGAAATCCATGAGGGAGCATGCCACAGCGCTTTTTGCTCGAAAGGGGAGTCAAAGAAGAGAACGGAAAGGGCACCTTCTCAAGATAAGAGCGCCCGCAACACATAACTACAGGCCGTGCAACCTGCTGTTTCATAAAAAAAAATCGTGGGTTCTTGGCGACACTGCGAATCGAACTCAGTGCCTCCTGCATTGTAGTCGGTCGATCTAACCATTAGACTACCGCGGCAGCGCTTGAGTTGAGAGTTGGCCACTGTAGTGCTAACGTAATTGTTAATATATCTCCTTTCGCTAGAAATACGCCTAACGCAAAACGTCCGGCGAAACTCGATAAAAAAATAAAGGCTCGGAATTCGTAATGAATTCGCCTGAGGCCACTCGAAGGCGAAATCCATCGAGTGTAAATACATGACTGTGTATTTCACATTGACGTGCGATATTCACTAATCAACTATCGCTAATTAACTGTCACTAATGTCACTTTCATTCAATCAATACTCGGTTTGTTTCGATTATCGTCGTTTAAATAAACTTTCACTAATCAGATCACTAGTTAATATCCTTCTATTCTCATATATAAGCCCGGTCATATTCTCGCTCGCTTTTGTGTAGCTTTCGCTCCCATACACGTTAGTAAGTAACGCGAACAAATCTTTTATGCTCTCCAAGCAACCGGTGCCGTTCTGTGGAAGCTTGCCATGACGTCTGCTGCGCCAGCGGATCTTCTTCCTAACGTTCTTCTCTATCGATTCGTTATCACTATTTCGAAAAAACGATGTGAGACACACGCAAACGCTGTCTTTTTCCTTTTTTTTCTTTGCTAAACGCGCAGCACGCGCGCCTCGATTCACGAGGCACGTGTGATCATGTCACTTCAGGCCGAGACGCAACGTTGCTTGTTTTATTTGTTTGCTCACGCAAACGCTGCAAAAGATGAAGTGACCAGCAGCGCATTGTTTTCTGAAAAGTATAAGCACGTATAAACTGCCCGACGAAACTTTCTCGCTTTACGTGTTCACATATCTAAGCGTACGACTCTTCTCTTATTCTGGCCCTGTCAAAATGCGGCGATGAATTGAACCTGCGACAAGATACGCTCATGATACCTCGCTCTTACTGCTGCTTTATATTACTGAACAGTTTCTACGTAGGCTCGAAAGCCGCTCCTATGTCTTTTTCCAAGACCTTTGTAAGAAATCCAACCTTTTACGTCTAGCTAAAAACCACCCTAATGGCCACCACCTTACCGTACTTGAACATGCCTCGTAAGTTGAGTGCCATCGTAGCTTCATGAATAAAAGCTAAACTATTGCACGAAGGGGGAGACGTCTGGGTCACATCTTCAAACCTTCAATGTATCAATTTATGTGCGCTTTCATAGGAGCGGTGCGTCACCTATAGTTGGCGAGATAGCGCACGGATTCTTGCTTAACGCCACCGAGCAACAAGCTACATATGGTCATTCATCAAACGCGAGCGCTTGGCTTTGTTCAGGCCCCGCGGACGCCTGCTGCAACGCGGCGGCGCGTAAGCGCTGCAGCAGACGCCCGGAACTGGAAGCTCAGATACTGCGAAAAGACATGGCTATCATCGTATACTCTCGATGCTAGATGCTTTGCGTGCTGCCTTGCTATTATCGGCGCGCGCTTCTTTCTTTCCTTGTCGTTTCATCGGCTTTCGAGTTGCCTCCTTGCCCTAAAAAGTCACGCGTAAGTTAAATTCGTGCCATTGCTATCGCACTCCCTCGAGATACGAGAATTATTGGCTAAGAAACTGCGTAGGCAAGAGAAAGCTTTGTGAATTCGGCCCCCGGTTCCTGGATGAGGCGAGTTGGCGCGCCTCTCAACGGATGCGTGCGATCGTTCGAGATGGTTCGATTTAGTGCGACGGCGTACCGCTAGGGGGTGTTATAATACTAAAAGGCGCTCGCTGTTGGCGCGCTCTCTCTTTTGCTCGGAGTCGCCGGATGGAAGACAAGGCTGTGGAGCGGAGGGCACGGAAGGCGGTGGCAGCGCGCGCTCGCAGGCAAAATCCCGAGGCGACAGCCCGTGAGGCCGAGGCTTCTCGGACAGGCTGCGCGGCGGGGGGCGCGAAGACCCTGCCGTTCGCGAACGTGAGGCAGCGGCACTGCGGCGACGGCGCAAAGATCCCGCTGTACGAGAACGAGAGGCACAAGCGGCACGGCTGCGGCGCGAAGCGAATCTTCAAAATGTGAGGAACAGGGAATCGGCGCGAAAGCGTGCGTATCCACAGGGAGATCCCGAGGCTGTGAGAGCTTCGCCCCATCATCATCATTCATCCCGTGGATATGCTGTGACTTTTTTCTTCGGCACGAATCGTCGCGTCGGGACTCGGGCCGGCGCCGCCATGGCCGTGCTTACGTGTGCTTTCCTGCTTCGGCTGGCTTCCCGAACCAATGCTTCTCGAACCAATGCTCTGTACGGAGGGGGAGGGCACACAGTTCATCGTGTACGACTGTGTGCTGCACTCACCTACAGACCCTCGCCGACAGAGTTTCGAGCAAAGGCGCCCATGTGTCTAGGCAGGGGGGGGACAGTATTGCCAAAGGGTGTGTGTGTGTGGGGGGGGGGGTGGTCCGAGATATACCAAACTGGTATACCAAAGCTTGCAGTGAACACAAGCATCCCGCCAGCGTCAGTACACATAACAACTTAGAGAAGCGCTTTATCGAACATGCGTCCGAGTCGCCGACGGCGACAGAAGCAAAAAAAAAACCCGGCAGATCCCACGCACTGTGGGAATCGATGTAATGCGAAGCAGCCAGGAAGGAGCAAATTATGCTTTACATAATTTGCATGTCATGTTTTACATGTTACGACCTGTCATTTGTGTTCGTCATACAGTCACGTCGCGATATACCAATTTTGGTGTATGTCAAGCTAGCGAGCTGGACGCAAGCGCACCATGAGCGTGGCATGTAAATGGCACTGTAGATGACATGCATGCCAAGATTTTCATGTTACCACCTGCCACTTATGTTCGTTATATAGTCATGTCACTCAATACCAAATCTGGTGTATATCAAGCTAACGAAACGGCCGCGAGCGCGCCATGAGCGTGAAATGCAAGTCATGTCGCTCATGACAAGTCATGATTTCCATATTACAGCTTGTCATTTATGTTCGTCATACAGTAATGTCACTCAATACCAAATTTGGTGTATCTCAAGCTAACGAAACGGCCGCGAGCGCGCCATGAGCGTGGCATGCAAGTCATGTCGCACATGACAAGTCGTGATTTCCATATTACGGCTTGTCATTTATGTTCGTCATACAGTCATGTCACTCAATACCAAATTTGGTGTATATCAAGCTAACGAAACGGCCGCGAGGGCGCCATGAGCGTGGAATGCAAGTCATGTCGCTCATGACATGTCATGATTTCCATATTACGACTTGTCATTTATGTTCGTCATACAGTCATGCCACTCAATACCAAATTTGGTGTATATCAAGCTAACGAAACGGCCGCGAGCGCGCCATGAGCGTGGAATGCAAGTCATGTCGCACATGACAAGTCATGATTTCCATATTACGACTTGTCATTTATGTTCGTCATACAGTCATGTCACTCAATACCAAATTTGGTGTATATCAAGCTAACGAAACGGCCGCGATCGCGCCATGAGCGTGGAATGCAAGTCATGTCGCTCATGACATGTCATGATTTCCATATTACCACTTGTCATTTATGTTCGTCATACAGTCATGTCTCTCAATCCCAAATTTGGTGTATGTCAAGCTAACGAAACGGCCGCGAGCGCGCCATGAGCGTGGCATGTAAATCATACTTTTCATGACAAGTTATTCATGATTTTCATGATATGACCAGCCATTTATGTTCGTCGTACAGTCATGTTATGCCATACCAAATTTGGTATAAATCCCATTAACGATACGGCCAGGAGAGCACAAAGTCGTAGGCGTCTAGATAGATAGATAGATAGATAGATAGATAGATAGATAGATAGATAGATAGATAGATAGATAGATAGATAGATAGATAGATACGCTCAAAGTCGCCGAAGTTCGCTAAGAAATGTTTCGCATTTAAAACAAAGAAGTGAAGGATGGGAAGACAGCAGACGGCTGGGGCGCGGCCGAGGGAAAAAATCACAAGGCGTAAGGGGTGGGGGGGGGTGTCTGCCGCTGCCGTAGTTCCGCACGACAGATACCAACGGCATAGAGCCGCGGTTACGCGAAGAGACAAACTTCGGAGCAACACAGTCTATATAAGGACAGAATTGTAGTAGGCGCGTTGCTTATAAATCTATCGCGCTTGTAATCTGCCAAGCCATTTTAAAAATACTGCTTTATTGTTAAATTAGATGCTCTGACTTACTAATTTTTGAAGTTTGAAAAACAGCGAAGAGGAAAACGTGCTTTACTTTCGGAAAACGACGTAATTCCATTCCCATTCCATTCCGTGCAAAAGGCCCTTAATTCCATTCCATTCCTCCAATCGTTGTCCCAATTTCATTCCCATTCCATTCCGGGGTCGCGAAAATGTGGAATGATTCCGGAGTCATTCCAATTCCGGAGTGGCAACTCCGCAACACTGCTGTCTGTCTGTCCGTCCGTCCGTCCGTCTGTCCGTTCGTCCGTCCATCTGTCCGTCCGTTCCTCTGTCTGTATGTCTCTCTGTCCGTCCGCCCGTCTATCCGTCCATGTCCGTCCATGTCCGTCCGTCCGTCCATCCGTGCCAGAGCACGGAGCCAAATGGCCGCCAGGATGCGCAAACGGACGCCGGTCGCGTCGGACTCTACAGCGCTCGCGCTTTGCTTGCGTAGTGTCGCTGTGCCCAACGTTTGCAATCATTCTGACGGACGCCGTCTCAATGGACACATGCGTTCACGGAATACATTTTCGAATTTACAAAGGGTCCGTCAATTTAAGCGCTGCAACGCGGATTGCGTTTGCACGATGCGCAAAGCGCGAGAAAATACTAACGCATGCGAACGGAGGAAGATTAGTCTCGCGTCTCGCTGCGATTCGCGGTAAAAAATTAAAAAAGAAAACACGCACACATTCGGTTTGTGTGTTATCCCACTGAGAATGTAAAAGAAAAAAGACATGGCATAGTCAGTGGAATGGCCACACGCTTTCGTCGAACACACTTTGGAATGTACAAAGTGTGCTTCAATTTTTATTTCTCGTGTGTATTAATGATATATCTACTAATATAGACTGTAAAATAAAGTTATTCGTGTATGACTGTACCATTTATCGAGAAGTTAAAACTGAACAAGATCACTACTTGCTCAACAAATCACTTTATGCTATTACCGAATGGTTTTTAGACTGGCGATCAATGTAAAAAAATCAGCTTGTATGACGATAACAAGGAAAAGGGTGCCTTCAAACTTTTGCTACACTATAAATGGCACAGTTTTGACCGGAGTACACAAATACCTAGGCTTAACAATAACGTCCGGACGTAACGTGGAATGAACGCATTAATCACATTACTTCATCTGCCATGCAAAACTATTTTTTCATTCGCAGATCACTTCAACTGGCACCCTTGTCAACAAAGCTCCTAGCTTACAAAACATTCGTCAGGCCGATCCTCGAACACGGAAACACAGTCTGGTTTCTTCGTACCCTGACTAACGTAGAGAAAATAGAGGCAGTACAAGGGAAGGCCATAAGATTCATCCACAACACATTGAAACGTAAAGACTCACCCACTAAGCTTCTAGATATTTCTGGACTTCCTACGCTAGAAGCACGAGCGAAACTAGCACGTTTAAAATTTCTTTGTGAACCCCTGCATAATTATGTCAAAATGTACCATTTGAAATTATGTTTATCATTCAGAAACACGAGCCACCAGGCGCAGACATACCAACAAATTAGTACTGTACAAATGGAACGTTGATGTCTTTAAATATTCTTTTTTTTTCGGTTGCCATCCCTGAATGGAATCTGTTAGCACCTCTCATCACTAACACTGAGTCATTCTCTCTGTTCGAGGCAAAAATTGAAAAATGTTCATGGCGTGTTCACATTGCCAGTGACCTGAATCATGAAACCAGCATGTACGTACTTCTACGTTGTGTAAGTAGTCCAGTGATGTGATAGCTGCGCCAATTGCGCCAAATTGCGCCAAACTGCGCCCAGAGGTGAAACCTGCTACATCCTGCTACATCTTGGCAAAATTTTCATTATTTGCGCCAAGAGATCGTTTTTGCGTTCTTTCGGTGAGAAGCATGACAGCAGGCACTCGAAATCCAATCCATAGGTTACCCCTGTGATTTCTAGGGGTCATCGCAGTATACAGGAATGTGCCATGTAGCTGAATTTGTTGCTGGGCACAAGGCTTCCAAACAATTTTTGCTCGCCCATATTGCGAAACTTTCTTCGTTAGATTTGAACTCGCCCATACTGTGAAGCTTACTGCGTTAATTTTATATTACTACTAGGCCATACTGCGAGGTAACATTATTAGGTTCAATAAAATATTTTCTAACTGTTGTGAATACAGCCAGAGAAATGTAATAATGACCCAGTTGTTCTTGCAGGCAGTCTTACTTGACTGACTTTATTGATAACAGATATTCAGTACGTGTATGTAAAACCGGCCTTTATTTAGTTTTTTATTTTAGTGCTATTTGTTCTAGTTTACTTGTAAGACATTTCACGCAGGGTACCTAAGTTTTAAGACCATACACTGGGCACATTTTACCAACAATACGACGGGCTATGCAGTGACTGTTACTTCGCCAAGAAGGCATGGTGTCCCGGTATTTCGGTATATCTCGGCTGGGCTTGTCGACCTCGGCAACTTTTCATGTCAACCAGCTTGTCAAATGTAAATACTTACTACCCCATCAACGTAAATTTTGTCGAGCACACATTTAATAATTGGAAGAAACTACCAGTTACTAAACCCTGTTCCTTATTTAACCGCTCATTAGCCAGGACCCTAATGATTCTGTACATAAAGCATGACAGCAGACACTTCTCCACACAATTGACTAGGTTGTACTAAAAGGACAAATGTAATCAAACATTTTTGGGGAAGTAAATATAATGCATGAAAAATTGAGACTGTGCTTCCAATTTTGTATCTAACGCATCAGGGAAAGCCAGTGTCATTTAAAAACACCTTTGACATGTGTTGCAACAGCTCCGCCTTTGAGACAAATGTTTGCGTCCGAAAATGTGCGGCAGGTAACTGCTCCAAACGCTGGTTATGCTGCTTCAAAGTGATATTTTCGCTGCTCCAGAAGCTGCGCCAAAATGGCTTTGGTCAATCACATCACTGGTAGTCGTGTGCACAACCTTTAATGTTCGACTTGGCATTTCACATGCACTTGTATTTTGTACACATATTATGTTTACATATTATAAATTGCCCATGTACGAAGTGCAGAGTTGATGTTACTCGTTTTTTTCTGTATTGCCGATTTGTTTTTATGATGGGCAATCACAGTATCTGTGCATAGCGCCCACATGCTATGGTATCAGTAGAGACTGGCCGTATTGTAAATAAATAAATAAAATAAATAACTGATGCAGTACTTCCCTTCAATGATCCGAGACGGCAGCACCGCCCCCCGCCCCGCCTCACAACCAAGGTCACACTGAAAGAGAGAAGGTATGAGAGACATAAGGCGCGTTTGTAAAGCATTGTTCATGAGCATGCGTGGCGCAATGGTTAGAGCGCCTGGCACCCATCCTCATGGACTGAAAGGTTGCTGGTTCGGCTTCCAGGTCAACCAAACCAACAAAAATTCTTATTGAGATATCCAATTAAATGGACACTCTCGATCAATTTTCGCCGTTGCCGTCACTGTCATGTCCCTCATATGGATATGCATCTATATATAACTAAAAGCCCCAAAGGAAAATAAATCAGAAGAAAAAATATTCGAAATGCGCCACCGGGATTCGAACCTGTGACCCCTTGCTCCGCAGCCTGCCACGTTAGACAGCTCTGCCACTTCCTACTTTTTTTTCTTTATTGCAGGATGTAACATTCAAAGAAAAGCAAATACATCCCCACTAAAGTTAAAGCTCAGTTTCATGGCTTCAAGAAAGGCATGCCACGTGCCACATATGCTTAAAATGGCTTCAGGTAACACACGTCATCCATAGCACTTGGCAGTTCATCATTGTAGCAAAGTCTTGCAAAAACTTCTCGCTACTTGCACATTTGTTTAATAAACTAAATACGAACTGGCCGAGCATCCAAATCACAATGCCTAACTGCCATGCGGCTTCACCATTAGCTGTGTAAGGGAAGCAGAAAGAACATATCGTATTTAAAAAGCCCAGGTTATATTGCTAAGAACCGATTCCCGTGTTGCGTAAGTGGGAAATCCTTCTTAAGTCTTCTTTGTAGAACTTCCCAAAATGAAACTTCATACCTACATTGAATAAAGACATGCTCTACCGACTCTGATTTTCGACACAGTAAGCAACTGGATCCCCACGGTAAAAAATCACCTTTGTTCTAGCCACGTTTTAACCGGCACAGTGTCACTGCGTAGCTTAAAATAGAACGTTTGAACTCCAGCTGGTACGATCATCCTTTTAACTCTTCAACACGTGTTCTCCTTGGCCTCCATTATACATAGAACGATACTGAGGAACAGGGAAAACACTTTCAATCAAGTATCTCGTCAAATGCTTACGAGTGACATTAGACAGATATTCCAAACTAAATCTCTCACTAAGAAATGGAAGAGCCGATACAACTTCTCGCAGAACGTCCGTAAAAAGCCACTGACACCGTAACGGAGCTCACCATTTGGGGTAACAATCAAGTTTGGCAAAGCAGACGTCAGCCTGATTTGAAGGGTAAAACGCCACTGACACCGTAAGACAGTTCATCATTTGAGTTTGGCAAAGCAGGTAACAGCCTGATTGAAGGAACGTCCGTAAAAATGGACGGCACTGATCACGTAGAAAGAAAAACCTTGACCCAATCTGCTTCAAAAAGGGTGCGGCAAGGTGAAACCTCCTCCTTTTAGTATTAAGAAAAGGTTGTTGCGGCTTGTCCGTTCGTACTGGCACTGCCATATGAAAACAGCCAGAAACCTATGAATCCTCTGAATATTGATCCTGGAGCACGAGAGTATTTGCATCCAGTATACCAACCGCGATACCAAGACATTGCACATTGTCGCGCGAGTGAAGACGGATATGTCTCGTCTTCCCCACTTCTGTGCCAGTACAGATAGTTCTTTTTTTGTTTTGTACGCCCATAGGCCATCGTTTTACTTATATTGGTCTAGCGGTACACCGAAGTATGTATTAGGCTTGTTTAACCATTTAACTCGTTCGTAGACCGCTCGGAACGTTTCCTAATTTCCATGCCACAAGCCGGCAAACCTGTCTATGTTTACAATGCTACCAGTTGCATCAGAAAACCTTCGTACAATGTTCATGGCAATGACTACACTCTCCCGATTGCTACAGAATACGGGAACATCATCAGCATGCGCAAATGTCTTCACCTCACTCACTGCCAAATGAAAACCTTGAATGCTTGAATTTTTTGTTATGGCTACACAGGAAGGTTCTAGAGTAGAGTATTCCTAGAGGGGAGAACGGGGGGGGGACCGTAGGAGAGGAGAGATATGGGGAGGGGACGCGCATGCACTGTGGGGGGTGTGGGACGCGGGCGCCGCTCTGTAGAGTAGAGGATTCCTAGAGGAGAGAAAGGAAGAGCGTTGGAGAGGAGAGAGAGGGAGAGAGGACGCGCATGCACTGTGGGGGGTGTGCGATGCGGGAAGGAGGGACGGACAAAGCCCCCGCAAGCACATACAAGCAAGATCGAGGAATGGAGTCAACGTGGGCGACAGACACCACCGGTAGTGCGTGTTATTCTTTGCTTGCACCTACTACCTAGCCATTGCTAGGTAGCCACTCTGTGCTCTCGGCCATGACTCTGGTGACTGTGATGGTGGTTGATGGGCTCATTGTACTACAGTGTTCTGGTTCGCATAGTGGGTGTTTCCCTACTTCATGAAAGTGACCGGGCGCGGGACGCGGGACGGACGCGGGTGGAAGGGACGGACACAGCCCCGAGCATAAGATGCTTCGCATCTAATCAGAAAAATGTTTCCGACGCGCGGCTGTGAACGAGGGACCTCTCGCCCCGCAGCGAGCGGCGCTAACCGCTGAGCCACGAAAGCGCACGTCCTTCAACGATCAAACGGTGAGCTATTTATACACAGCGTGTTTTCAGCATTACTAGAGAGATGGCGCAAACGGCGTGCTCGGCAGGGCTTTAGCTCGGCGCCCCGCTCGTCGCGACGCTCGCGCTCATTTGCTCATCTCTCACGCGCACTTTGCCCTGTTGGGGGTAGACGCCCGTGCGCTCGCGCGCTTATCTCGCGGTGGGGGAGAATTGTACGTCTTGGGCTTTCGCCGGAACGAATGAGTTGTAGTTACCGAGCGCACGAAGGTCACTTCGCTCGCTGCAGTCCCCTCGTTTGCGAAAAGCGCACGCTTTTCAAACACAACAAAGTAACAACTGTGACACTTGTTAGCTCGCGCTCATCTGTACCAGTGAATACGTTTCGTGCGTCGGTTTTGTTTGAGCAGCGCGTTTAGTGTCGAGCTGTGAACGTTGTTAGTTCGCTCTCGTCCTGTGCGTGTTGTTTTCGTGCGTGATGTGTGCGTGAGCAGTGCGCTGCACGTTTCGACCTGCTTGCCATTCGTAGCTGGACATTCCAATTTGTTGCTATCGCATTCATTGCTTCGCCTTGTGGCGAAACTGTGACCTTTTTCTTATTTTCTTGTCGCTTCAGTCATTTGTTGAACCATGGTTTGTTTTTATTAGCGCGGAAACTACATACCGGAATATACTAATCAATTAGCTCTAGTACCTTGCTCTTGCAAAGCAACCAGTTTTCTTGCACTGAATGATTACTAAATTGCGTCTCAAATACCGGAAAAAAAGCGGGCGGGAAAAAGCGGGTTAGCTCACTATTGATAGCTTCATAATTGGCCTTATCATAAAGTCGAATTGTTTTCTTGTCAGTTTCACCGACTAGCGGGGCAAAGTGGGGCAAAGTTAAAGGTTGCATGAACAACCTTGTGGTCGCTTATTTCCCTTAAGTGTGTTATGGATGTCATACAGTCGGGGCTGTTGGTTAATATCAAATCTACGATGTTTGTCGAGCTCTGTGCGACACGCGTTGGTTCAGTTATGAACTGCGAGAGGTTAAAGTTCAGACACATCAACAAAGTTAGTTTTTTCTGGGCTACATGTTAAAGTTGTGTGGTTATGCCAGTCAATGTGAGGATAATTGAAATCCCCGAGCATAACGATGTGAGCGTTTGGATGCATTCTTGTGAGGGTGCTTAGAATGCTGTTCAGCTTGCACGGGAAATCGGGGTCACTTTGGCGCGGCCTATAAGAAACGCCTAAATGTACGGTTCGCGGTACCACGCGGCAGATGACCCATAACATTTCAATGTCCGAATCGATGTGGAATGCTGAAGATGATAGTTGCTGATTCGCCGCTACAAGGACCCCACCCCCACGTCCATCTTTGCGATCTTTGCGATATATATTAAAGTTGGGCAGGTCGGCTAGATCTTCAGCGTCACTGATGTTGCTATGTAGTCATGTTTCAGTTAATATGAGTACATTGCTGGTAGATGATAACACAACGTTTGGCACAAGTTGACGGTTCGGCAAGAAGCTGCGAATATTCGTAAATATTACACACAATGTAAGGTTAGCCCGAGGATCTGTGCTATGATGCATTTTTCTCTTTTACAGCCTGTTGATTGCTACTCGAATTTTTTGACAGCTTGCGAGACTTCGTCATAAATATATTTCTTTTGAGCCAATACAAAGTGTCTTGTAATACAGGTGAAAGCGAATAGACTTAGTTTTGGCAAAAGCAACCAAATGCTTACGAGCGTTTCTGACAGAGCGGGAGAAGTCTTGCGCGACGCTGTAATTCGTTTCTTCTAATTTTTGAACATTAGAAAGAACCGCTTTTTTACCTTGTAGAAGCTAAACTTAACGATGATAGGGCGACCGCGCTCGATATGGTGACGGCCTAGGCGATGAACCCTTTCAATTTCTTTTGGATTTAATGTAAGGCCAACGCGGTCACGATAGTGCTGTATGAACCATTCTCCGGTTTGGGTGTAACTTTTTGAATTATTAGGCTCGGGCAGGCCATAATATATCAACTTGTTTCGCCGTGAACGATTTTCGGCATCGTCAAGACGTGCCTCCAGTTCGAATACTTGGCGAGCTGTCTGGGCAGTCTTGAATTTTATGTTGTCTATTTCTGTGCGAAGCAAAACAAGGCTCTGACAATGTTTTTCAACATCATTCGTCCGCTAGCTCAACTGGGTGATAGTTTGATTCGTGGTTAGAAGTTGATTTTTCAGCTCACTTCTGAAATTAGTTTCGACTGACCAGCTTATCTTTTATGCAATTCGTCGAGTCTAGCGGTTGAGTTAGTACCCGGATTTGACTCAACGTCGCCCGACTGCATGAGCAAGGAGTGAATGACGTCACCGTACTCAACAACAACTAGGAACCAGCACTGTGGGCTGGGCAGCTGTAGCAAAAAAATTCCCCATCTCCCGCTAAAGGGAACCATGTGTGGGATGCGAAGCAGCGGGGAGATAACTAGCTTGAGCGCGAGGAACGTCGCCGCTCTCATTTCACGGCAGTGGTCCGGGCGCTCATCGCGGCGCTGCACAGGAGAGAGAATGAGGCGCGCGCGCTCCGTCATTTTCATACCGCGGAACTACCGTGGCGCCCCCCAGCGGAGTATGCAGCTGTCACACCACCTGTCGTGCGCGCCGCTCCGTAGAGGATTCCTAGAGGAAAGGACGGGGGGGGACCGTAGGAGAGGAGGAGGGGACGTGCATGCGCTGTGGGGGGTGTGGGACGCGGGAGCCGCTCCGTAGAGTAGAGGATTCTTAGAGGAGCGAGGGGGAGAGGACGCGCATGCGCTGTGGGACGTGGGCGCCACTCCGTAGAGTAGATGATTCCTAGAGTAGAGGAAGGGGGGTGAGCGTAGGAGAGCATAGGGGAGGGGACACGCATGCCCTGGGGGGGGGACGCGGGGGCCGCTCCGTAGAGTAGAGGATTCCTAGAGGAGAGAAAGGGGGTGAGCGTAGGAGAGAGGGGACGCGCATGCGCTGTGGTGGTGTGGGACGCGGGAAGGAGGGACGGACTAAGCCCCCTCCAAACACATGCAAGCAAGATTAGGGAATGGGGTCAACCTGGGCGACAGACACCACCTGCCTAGCCATTGCTAAGCAGCATCTCTGTGCTCTCGGCCATGACTCAAGGAATGGGGTCAACCTGGGCGACAGACACCACCTGCCTAGCCATTGCTAAGCAGCCTCTCTGTGCTCTCGGCCATGACTCTGATGACTGTGTTAGGGTTGACGGCCTTCATATTACTACAGTGTTCTGGTTCACATAATGGGGGCTTCCCTACTTCATGAAAGTGGCCGGACGCGGGACGGGGGACGCGGGACGCGGGAGGGACGGACAGAGCCCCGAGCATAAGATGCTTCGCATCTAAAAGTAGTTGCTTGATTTCTTCGAGAACAGAGCATAAGGTTTACGAACTGCACAGCAAAGGTAAGCGGGTTACTGCTCTGCGCTGTGGCACAGATGTCGAGCCCACAGGGCACCGCGGTTGATCGCAGCTCTTTTGTAGGCGACGAACAGGTTGATGTTCCAGGCGATGCGGCCTCCCACGGTAAAGTGAAGACCAACTGTTCCAGCGTTAGCGCCATCTGGACGGTTAAGGTGCTGGCTTCCGGTTTGGTAAGAGGCGTTACTCGGTGGAAGGCTTGAGATTCCCAGTCATTTCCTTGGGACCGGTATGTCGACGTAGTCTCTGTGGTGGTGAACGAGAAGGCAGGCAACAGCACGCGCGAGATAGTAAGCGTGAATACCTGCATAATAATAATAATAATAATAATAATAATAATAATAATAATAATAATAATAATAATAATAATAATTTATTAACATTTTGACACAGCAACAATGCAATACGAAATTCGCCTACCAAAGCCTCATTGGGCTTGAAGGGCAGAGCCAAGATACAGCGGACAACAGGAATTGATTTACCTATGACCACAAAAATACAGACATTTTTTTTTCTTTTCGAGCATACATGTCAAATATAGACGCGCATGTACACTGTCAATTTTTATGAAAGGGAACACGCGAGCGCGTGGCCCGCGCGCTCCGGCGGCTGCTTGCCGCGCCTTCAAGCGTGATAGCGCGATAGTAACCACAGCCTCTTTTCCCGTCATCTAGTGGCGAGCGAAAAAACCAGTCATAGGGGATATGCAGCCCACAGAGTCGATGCAGCCGGCTGCAAGATTGCAACCACCTCCCCCTTCAAAGCGATTACGCAAGAGGCAGGGCCAGTGGCGTGTCGTCTGCTGCTGGTAAACTATGCTTGGCACGCGAGCGCACTCGAAACGGTCTTCCGCTTGGCTTTGGCTTTCACGCGTTACGCTTCGGCTGATTTAGAGAGAGTGGTTTAGTTGGCAGCGGTGCAGTGAGGTGAGCTTTTCCTGGTGGCTTGTCGTCTTGAAATCCCTCACCGAATGCCGTGGAGAACCTTTCGGATAGAATCCCACTTCGCCGAGAATGTGTCGCCTGACAATACAAAAAGTACTAGTATGTCAGCGCTTTATGCTTTAAGGTGCCGCTGGGCCCGTTATGAGAGCGCGAGATGGTGCTGCGTAGCAAACAGGAAAAAAGGTCTCGAGGTGCTTCGGGTGATTTTCATCGATATTTATAAGTAACGTAAAAGACGTGAGCATGGAACGTGTAAAGAAATATTTTCAATTAGTTTATCGAAACTGAAAAAATACGCCAGTTGTCGTTTTATTTTTGACATCAACTGAGAAAAAAAAGCACCACATTGCAATACTTGTCAATACTTAGTACCGTCACCATTTGTGGACGTGACAGCTGTCACTCCAGTTAGTAGGAATTCACACAAAGCGACCGTTAGGGACGTGTCCCTTCTCAGCATCTCCCACTCCTCCTTGATAACAACCCAAAGGTCGTCCGCCGAGAGTCCCTGTTAGGACCGGTCCGCCAGCGCGCTTTTCGAAAGTGCCCACACGTTTTATATTATGCTCAAATCTGAAACGCCCCTACGCATTGTGATACTTCTTATCTGTTCGATGAGGGATTTCAAAACGGCAAACCACCACGAAAAGTTCATCTGGCTGCACCGCTGTCACCTAAATCACTAAATCAGCCGAAGCGTAACGCGTGAAAGCCAAGCGGCAGAGCTTCCCCGTTTCGAGTGCGCTCGCGTGCCAAGCATAGTTTACAAGGAGCAGACGACACGCCGCGGGCCCGGCCTCTTGCGTAATCGCCTTCAAGGGGGAGGGGGTTGCAATCTTGCAGCCGGCTGCATATCACCCATGGCTGGTTGTTTTGCTCGGCACTAGATGACGCGAAAAGAGGTTGTGGTTGCTCCCGCTCACGCATAAAGGCGCTGAAAGCAGCCGCCGGAGCGCCCGGGCCACGCGTTCGCGTGTTCCCTTTCATAAAAATTGACAGTGTACAGCAGTGCATGAAGAACTAAAACTGATGATAATACATGTAACGTCACCTAGCCTTATATGAGTCAACCATTCATATATGCAGTAGCAACAATACAATAATAAAACACCATCAGATGTTCGGTGAGGTAGGAAAACAAACCCGGGAAAACCAAGAAAAACAAGAAGCATGATAAAGCATTGTAACATCATTCTAACTTGTAGAGAAACAAAGAAAACATGAATTGTAATTCCTTTAGTGCGCATGGCAAAGGTAAGCGGGTTACTGCTCTGCGCTGTGGCACAGATGCCGAGTCCACCATCTTGAACAAATGCTATGACAAGCTAGATGAAAAGCTTTCGCTAGATGAATTTCCGAACATTGCAACTCTTACAAGGTCAGCGTCATAACACACCGATATGCTCCGTGTTACATGAATGTTCGGAAAAATTGACCTTCCTCTTTTTTCACAGGTTTGGTGTGGGTCAAGCAGTTTACATATGACTGTTTGCAACCGCATCACCAGAAGTATTTTGTAGTCCACATTAGTCAATGTTATCGGCCTATAGCCAAACAGATATTTCCGTTTTACAGGGTCTCTACATTTCGGGATGAGTACAGCGTGCGCTTTCTTGAATGAAGGTGGTAAGCTACACTTGTTATAAGATTCAGCGAATACCTTTTGCAGAGAAGCGGCCAACTCTGTCTTAAAAGCTTTATGGAAATCATGGCATGTCATGTGGAACATGAATAGCATGCCACGATCATGGCACGCTCGCGGCCGTTTCCCTAACTTGATATACACCAAATTTAGTATTGCATGACGTTGCTGTAGACGAACAGATGACAAGCGGTAATAAGGAAAGGATGACATGTCATGTGCAACATGACTTGCATGTCACGCTCATGATGCACTAACGGACGTTTCGCTAGCTTAATATACACCAAATTTGGCAATTCATGACGTATGACGAACATGAGTGGTAATATGAAAATCATGACCTGTCATGTGCAACATGACATGCATGCCACGATCATGGCATGCTCGCGACCGTTTCGCTAGCTTGATCTACACCAAATCTGATATTGCGTCACGTGACTGTATGACGTACAGAAATGACAAGTGGTAGTATGGAAATCATGACATGGCATGTGCAACATGACTTGCATGCCCCGCTCATTGTACGCTCGCGGCCGTTTCCCCAGCTTGATATACATCAAATTTGGTATTGCATGACGTGGCTGTACGACGAACAAATAACAAGGGGTAATGTGGCAATCATGACATGTCATGTGGTACATGACTTGCATGCCACGATCATGGTACGCTCGCGGCCAGTTCGCTAGCTTGATATACACTAAATTTGGTATTCCGTGAAGTGTCTGTATTGCAAACATCGATGACAGCTCGCGAAATGAAAATCATGAAATCCATGTCATGTACATTATGATTTACATGCTACCATCATGGTGTGCTCACGGCCTTTGCGAAAGCTTGATATACGAGTTCGGTATTGCATGACGTGACTGTATGAAAAAAATATAAATGACAAGTGGTAATACAATAATCATGACTTGTCCTGTACAACATGACTTCCATGCCACGCTCATGGCGTTCTCGCGGCTGTTTCGCTTGCTTGATATACACCAAAATTGGTATTGCGCGACGTGACTGTAGACGAACATGAATGACAAGTCTTAACATATATATCATGACATGCATGGTATGTACAGCATGATTTGCTCCTTGCTGGCTGCTTCGCATTACATCAATTCCCACAATGTGTGGGATATACCGGTTTTTTTTACTTCCTGCTTCCCTTCCACCACGTGCATTGGACACTGTAACAATCTTCCCCATTCGACGCACACTGTGTGCGAATGAGGAGTCCATTAGGATTTTCGCACACATACGTTGATACGCACTGCATGTACGAAGGGGCCCCCCAAAAGTCACCGGAATGACGCTGCGTTAGACGGAGCGGCGATAGTACGCAGTTCTCCCGCTAGGTGAGCATCCTGCCACACCTTTCGAGTTCAATGCGTCCGACGGGCTCTGCCAAGGAGCTTTTCTCTGGGTGTGAAAGCAGTTTCGCACGCTCAGTCATTTTTGCTTTTTTCGTGTTGGTTGATTCCCTGATAGATAGATAGATAGATAGATAGATAGATAGATAGATAGATAGATAGATAGATAGATAGATAGATAGGTAGATAGATAGATAGATAGATAGATAGATAGATAGATAGATAGATAGATAGATAGATAGATAGATAGATAGATAGATAGATAGATAGTGTTGAAAGTTGGGCAAGTTGGTAGGCAGTTTGTTCCGAAGATAGATAGGTAGACCAGTCAGACTCTCACAGCTTCGATTCAGAGCACCCACGGTACAGTAAAGGCTCGTTAATTCGAACTCGAAGGGGACTGTAAAATTGTTCGAATTAAGCGGAATTCGAATTAGCGGGCGGGCTCTAGAATGAGTGAACACCGCGCCAAAGTGCGTGGGCAGAACCCAAAGAAGTCACCTATGGGCTCGTTATAGCAGTGATACTACACGTTTGTGGCAGGTGGTTTCGTAAATTAGCTTCATGGAGCTCCAACAGCGAACAGAATTAATTTATCAGTCAGTGGTACGCCAGAAACAAGCAGCGGCATGCATTCATGTGAGCAGTGAGCCTTAATGTTGAAATCTATAACAATATTTATGCTCCAAAACACGTTCATTTACATAGCAGAGTTAACGTGATCAAAAACAAAAGTAATCAGTAACTTGCATGAGCGTCGTTTGCAACTTTCCCAAGAGCTCGCAAGTTGCATTCAATTCGCTGCGTCCGAATTCTCATGTGCGGAAAAATGCTTCTGGCTTGTTGTTTTGCATCTCTAGTTTTTGTTTTGCACCTCTGGTTTTGGCTTGGTTTTGCAACATATTGTGATCACTATGGGCCGACTTCTGCGAGGAGCGATGAAAGCCAGGGGGCTCGCTGTTCGAATTAACCGTTGTGGATACTGACGAGTTCGAATTATCGGGAGTTTTGCCCCATAGAAATGCACAGGGTTGTGCCGGGACCATGGCGTCACTTCGAAATAACTGTAAGTTCGAATTAACCGAGTTCGAGTTAATGAGCTTCTAATGTATTTATGTGGTTTACGGTTTACGGTCCCTGCCACCAAAAAGCACGCTGGAAAACAATGTTTATTTTAAAACAGAAATAGCTAACTAGAAATTTATAGATGCGCCTAGGTGGTGTAGCGTATATTATGTTATTTTCGCAATCAGGTGAAGAAAAATGATCACTTTTTGCTTCACTCTATATATTTGTCACTCCTCGGGAAAATACCTTTCGGAATTAGCGAGGCTGTAACTAGGCATCCCGTTTACTTCAATTGAACTAATTTTACTTGGATTTTTTGTGCTGGGACACTCGGGCTTAAATACACGCATTGCCACAGAAAACTGCATATGCAAATAAAATCGATTTAGGTTTTAGCTCATCATCTTCTCTCGTAGCCATTTATTTCTTGGTTTCATTTTCTTTTAGCTTTCACTGGTCGTTTTTATGATTCGTATTACTTTCTTGCACCGTTTCAATCAAAACGGCTTTGATTTGGTATTCTAATGCTATCATTTATTAAAAGGGGCTATGTATTATAACTTACCACAACATTTGTAGTATCAATTGAGCTTTTTTATCATATTGCATTCGCCCGAAAAGACTTTGGCCGATCAGCTTGAGTGGGTAGGTAGCAATGCTGCCCGAAGCACCGCCATCGTCATCATCAGTAGTAAAGGTGGCCTAGTTTGACATCTATGCTTCTTTTTTTCTGAAGAAATATATCAGCTGAGCCCTCACACGGGCAGCAGATCCTGACCGAGCCATATTTCGTCAAATTCTTCACACTACGAAAGAGTGGTTGTGAAGCCGCAAAGTGGGATAATGGGCCAGCGTCTCTAGTTTCCTTCATTTCACGATGATGATGCCAGGAGACTTTTTGGAATGCTCCAACATGACAGCGTACTTTCGCAATATGCAGGCTGCTTCTGGCACAATCCAAAACGACTTTATTTTTAACTGCCTAAAATTTTGTCAGCGTTTATGCTACGTGCGTGTTACCTGTGCAAAGCATAGGAAACAGCATTGACCGGGCGAACAAGCGTCGGCCATCGGGGAAGCTCTATCGAAATCACAAGCGCTCGCTGACCATTGCCAGGCGTAGTGTGTCGTCGAGGGGCGCCGGCGCCTCGTCCACGAGGCGCCCCTACCGCTTCACTGCACGTCGATGAGCCCCGCATGCCAAAAACTGTTCAGTGCGTCGTCAGGGAAACATCATACCATGGGGCAAGCAACTCATCACTGCGTTTTTCCTGTTGACGCTGTATGTGCAACCCCGTGAAGAGAACGCAGGTGAGCCAGATCTTGTAGACGTCTGCTGAGAGCGAGGACACCTTCATCCTTTGATATATTTGCTAAATACTATTTTCGTGGGGAGGTCCCTCGGTTTGCTGGGTATGCAATCTAGAAGTGCTGGTAAAGTGCTTCTATCGAACAATCATGTTAAGATGCTCGACGTTCGATAAGGCGGTCGTGGACAGGCACTTATGTTGTCGACGCGTGACAAGCTGAAACAAGCGCAGTGACCATCGAGACTGTTTTGTAAGCGGTTCACATTGTCAGACATAAGATATTGGTGGACGGGCATATTTGCTATGCTTCGGCCCCATTCTTCAGCGCTGTAATCAGCAACGGCCAGCAATGACAGTAACATTGACAACGAGGTAATGCTTGATGTGTGGACTGTCCAGGCAGTGGGTGGTGTACAGGAGCGGGCGTCCCTAACTGCGCACGCTTACAACCGGCGCACACGAGCACCAGTAATGGAGAACCTCCACGTCACTAACAGCAGCGACAACTTGGTGTCCGTGCGGAGTGACGCTTTGTCGAGGCTCTTCAACGTCTTTCTCTCGGTGCACCGGCACTCGGCAGACATCGAGACGCCCGACAAGCAGTGGCTATCGAAGGACCCGAATAACACGCTTGGGTTAGTACTGCGCTGTAATACGTTGTACAAGCATACGAGCGCAAAGTTTCTTATTTATTCTGAAATCTCGGAGATGATTTAAAAAATTGACGGCCCATGCCTATGGCGTTTGTGGTTTGTAGTCGTTACAGCGTCGTTGTTTTGTAACCGCACCAGTCAGGCTGATTCTTTAATTGAAACACTGTCGACCGCTAATCACCGCAGCAAAAAATGAAGCATGCTGACTTAAGATCGCGACAGACCGACAGCCCACGTACGATGTCACTGACAATGTAAGAAGAAGAGCATTCGACGGAAAGAATACATTGAAATCGTTGATAACTGTTGCAGCGTATCTATTAAAAAAAACATAAACGGCAAACTTCGTCCCCTTCCGACGTACACATTCGTCTTATCCTTGAGCCGCTATTGATTACTTAAAAATGTTTGTATCCTGAAATATGAAAATTCACATATGAATTTAGCTTGGAAACTGCTATCACAATTTTAGACTTATCTAACTTGCAAATAATGTCTGGCCAGCGCTATCAAACGTAATGCTGTAAGTTCCCTCACCTGCAAACTGTATGTAGGCACATCGATGCCTCAAATTTTCAAAGCTCTAGCATCAAGTGTCACCCTAATTTGTATAGAACACTAATTAGCTGACATGTGTTACATTTCTTGGACAGTGTGGCTATCACCTACTCTTCCCAGCTTTATCTTAACAATCACAAGAACTTTACAGTGGTATTCTGCCCCCGGAGACCACAACATAACTCAGAAAACAAGCGAGCGTTTTAGCGTATATTATAATGAACTATTTCGCTGTGACAATGGCAGCGCTTCTTTTAATTCTGACCACAATAAAATTCAGCAGGAGGCATAGTGATGCACTTGAAGAAAATACCAGTTTCATGATGGTGAAGCGCTAAAGGGAAACGGAGACTAAAGAAATACACGGGACAAGGCGCTACAAGCAACTGAAAGGTTTATTTAGAAAAACAACGCCCTCTTATACATCAAATAAATATACGTCATCGTTAAAAAACCAGAATTACCCACCTAATCACAAAGGTAACCAACAAAAAAGAGATCTAAACTGCGCATGCCCTCACATTGAGGGAAGAAAATACATAAAAAGAACCACTTCTTTTCCCATTCCCTCTAAAAAAGCAACCTCACATTCGGAGAGTAAAATCGACGGTTGGCAACCATGGAGGAAAAAATATTGAGGAGAGGCCCTGACGTCACATTCATAAAGCCTCCATTTCGCAAACACCCCCCATCGCCTCCTAGCGAAGGAACAGCTAACCATTTTGCGATTTCCATCGCGTCGTTTGGAAGCGCATGCGCGCACCGAGAGAGTTGGTGAGTCGCGGAACTTCTGCAGCC
The DNA here is from genome assembly GCA_030522465.1 of Rhipicephalus appendiculatus. Classification (NCBI taxonomy): domain Eukaryota; kingdom Metazoa; phylum Arthropoda; class Arachnida; order Ixodida; family Ixodidae; genus Rhipicephalus; species Rhipicephalus appendiculatus. The sequence goes on from JALIZH010014659.1 coordinate 34,541, forward strand.
TCTTTTTTAGGAGTGAAGCTCCTTAGACTTGCACGATGTCCGTTGTCGCCGTCGTCGTCGTAGGTCCCCGTCGGAACAGCTGCAGCGCCACTCCGAAACGCTCTCTCAGCAAGCGTATCGATCAAGGTCATGGCGTCGAGCGCAGAACCGTTAGTAGAGCGCACGCAGCGCGCATACCGACCGCGCACGGGTGTTGCGCTGCGGCGGCGCCGCTCCAAAATCCCTCTCCGAGCAAGCGCATGACGTCAGGCGGAGAACCGCTCCTAGAGCGCACGCAGCGCGCATACCGACCGCGCCCAGGTATTGCGCCGGCGCCGCGCCGCAGCGCACATACAAGCCGTGTACAGCGCTCTGCTCGCAAGCCGCTCGTACTTACTCCGTGAAGCGCTAGCCCATCGATCAATGGCGCTATAGTTACTAAAATAAAATGACGTTGACTGGCTTCCAAGGAGCTTCGCTCCATCATCAGCATTCACTTCGTGGATATGCAGTAATTTTTTTTCGACGTGCAAGCGGCGCAGTCGATTCACTCGTGCTGCTCCTTCTGTGTGTGTTTTTAGGAAAGCTACGCAATGCCCCGACTGTTGCGTATACCCCGGGCAAATCGCGTGCACTGCGGAAAGTACCGGGTGTCCCTTTTCATGTTGTCACGTTATCTAGGGAGCGCTTGCAACGCGGATGGAAATGAGAGATTCGGGAGACGGAAGTGGCACATTTTCCTTGTTCAACGAACTGGGAGCGCAGAAAAAAACACGAAGGACGAAGCGAAGAACCACACAACAGGTGTTGTGTGGTTCTTCGCTTCGTCCTTCGTGTTTTTTTCTGCGCTCCCAGTTCGTTGAACAAGGAAAATGAATTACCAACTGGCCCACCTTTCGATCCTTCTGGAAGTGGCACAGCCAACCGACTTTATCACACGAAAAATGGGAAGGAGTCAACACACTCAAAATTCGCACAAAAAGAAACATGCACACAATTATCGGCGTAGGAACCGGAACTGCAATCCAAGTTAGGTTTAGTACTTTAGCCCTAGCCAGTGGCTATCGCCAAGATGGCCTCTCTTTGGCTACTATCATGCAGTCGCGCGCCCAAATCGAGCGTCTAACTGTTCGTGGCGTTCGCTCGGTGACAAAAGCTCACTTTCTCGTCGCTGAAGTACTTGGAGACGTCTCACGGTCATTGTCGTCGATCCGCATCCAGCTGATTGTCTCCCTTGCTCGCACTCCGGTCGCCGTCCCGTTCGTCGTCGGACTTGAAAGGGTAGGCCTAACTGTACGCGCCTCTGCTCCTTGACGCCAGATCCATCCGACGACCTGGCGCTCCGGGGATAGTAGTGTGCGTGGTTGCCATCCGGTCAAGAAGTGGAAGCGCTGCTGGTGCGTCGGAAACTGCTGTAGTGAGGCCGCTGCAAACCCGGGGAGCCTCGCTGGTCACCTACCCAGGTCGACGGCCACTTGCCGAGCCTCTCACGCTGCTTTCAGATACGAGCTCCCGCTGCTCGTCGCGAGTGCGACGCTGACTTCCTGCAACTTCTTCCTCCGGCGCTCCACCGAACCGTGCCGTCTCTTCTTCCTGGGTTCTCTATCACGGCTTGTGTCGCGTGCAACGCGCCCTGCGCCGACGAATCACGTGCGCGGACGTGGCGGTGGAGCATACCATCGGGTGCTTTTCCGTGGCTCCGCACACCATCGCGACTCGCATACCTTCAGCACGTTCCGCTTCCCCCCTTTACTCATGATACATGTCTACGTACGATCGCTTCATTACTGATCACTAATGCGTAGTACTTGCATGCGAAGCTGTCAGATGTGCGCTCTGTTGGTTCTCAAGCATTTCGTAAACTCTGAACACACGTGAACTTCTGTTTTTGGCGTATGACGCGCCGTACATAACATGCGCCGTAAGCATCGTATCGCGTTGTTAGAGGCGCTGTCGTTCTTACCGAAGGGCAATAAACTTTTGTAGTCGATATCGGACTATCTGGTGTATGCATAGGTCGGCAAACTCACACATGAGTCGACTCACTCAGATTCACTCAGACTCAGATCGAGTCTGAGTGTGAGTGAGTCCGGGTGAGTAATATTCTTGTGAGTTTGAGTCGGAGTGAGTCTGTTTGAGAAACATTTTAGTGAGTCTGAGTCCGTGTGAGTCCGGTCAAAAATATTTTGGTGAGTCTGAGTCCGAGTGAGCCCTAATCTCAAAATGTATTTCAAAATGTGCACTAGTGGCCTTCACTCGCAAACCAATGACGCCTTATACCATCTCAATCAACGGGCGGCCCATTTGTTACGCCAGAACTCACAGGTTTCTTGGCGTAATCATTGACAGAGACTTCTGCTGGAGCCCGCACGTGACCTACATGAAGCAGCGCCTGACAGCAATTTCCCAGCTGTTCAAGTTCTTGGCAGGAAAGACGTGGGGGGATGTCAGTAGACGGAATGCTGGAACTCTACAGAGCGCTGTTTCTCGGTTTTCTGAGATACAGCCTGCCTGTGCTGAGCAATACATGCAAAACAAATATTAGGGTTCTGCAAGCAGTACAAGCGCAAGCACTCAGAGTGTGCCTCGGTTTGCCCAGATGTACGTCAACAGAGGCAACTATTGCGATTGCTCGTGACCATCCCATGCAAACTCACATTACGGTGGAAGTCCTCAGAACGCACGTCAGACATTTTGCACGTGCTCCTTGTCATCACCTTGCCACACTGCCTTCAGACAGGCGCCAAGCATCGTTCTCTAAAACTATTGTCAAGTACAACGAAAAACTTCCCTCGGGCTTCACCACTGCATCTAAACTACCGATGCCCCCCTTGGTGCCTTATTCTACCCACAGTGCATCTCAGTGTGCCAGGAATCCGGAAAAAATCTGAACTGTCGTCGCCTGCGCTGAAGCAACTGTCTCTGCTTCTTTTGCACGAGAGGTATGCGGGAACTGTCCGTATATATACCGATGGATCCACAAACCTCCAGTTTTCGTCCGGTGCAGTGGTTGTCCCAGCAAGAGCTATTACCATTAGCTTTCGGACTGACTACCATACGACGTCGACAGCTGCGGAACTAGCTGCTCTGCGCTCTGCACTTTGTTTAGTCAATCGGGAACCACCTCAACGATGGTCGATCTTCAGCGACTCCAAGGCAGCTCTACAATCTCTGCTATCAGCACTGCATCGCGGGCCATACGAACAGCTCGTGTTTGAAATTCGACATCTTCTCCATACATCACATGAGAAAAGGCACCACGTGACGTTTCAGTGGCTTCCAAGTCACTGCGGCGTCATAGGGAATGAACACGCCGATAATGCTGCTCGGATAGCTCTTGAAGGCACACAGGAAGATAACATACCACTTTCAAGGTCTGACGCTGCCAGCATTCTTCGAGGGCTTGCAAAAGAGATCACGCTCTCTCTATGGTGCCCACCAAGCAGCCAGAACATCCAGAACAACCAGACCAATCGTCAACACCGCCTGTGCTCTTTGATGCACCTCTATATGCCAACTGGACTCTGCCGAAGAGAGGCCACACTGCTTTATCGTTTATGGTTAGGTGTGGCATGTACGAAATCGTATTCCTTCCGCATTGGAATGGCCGACAACGCTCTCTGCGATGCCTGTCGTTGCGAGGAGACACTACGCCACATCCTGTGTGACTGTCCTGTCTATAATGATCAGAGGCAATCACTGGCATCCGTTCTAGCGCACCTGGACAATGGACAAATATCTGTTCAAGATATTCTTGCATGTCGTCGACAGAGGACATCGCAGATGAAGGCGACCAAGGAACTACTGCGGTTTCTGAGAAAAACAGACTTGGACAAACGGCTGTGACATAGATGTCGTGCATCACGCCAGAGTGATGGATTGTGACCGGCTACGTGTTTGTGTGTGCGTGTGTGTGTGTTGTGTTACGTGCTATCTTTCTTTCTCCTTCCACTCTTTCCTTTCCCTCTTTCAATTTCCCCCATCCCATTCCCACGTGTAGGGTAGCAAACCGGTCATCCTGGACTGGTTAACCTCCCTGCCTTTCCTCTCTACCATTTCTTCTCTCTTGATTGAGCCTGAGTGAGCTCTGCACTTTTTTGCCGATCTATGGCTCTACTCACACAACTTAGCTTTACTATCAGCCTTACGGAGGTTCACGTTTATAATCACAACGACTCAGGCATACTTTAAAGCACCAGCGTTCATACGCCAGCTCAATATTTATCGGTCAGAGGCGTGATTTATGGGGGAGGAGGGGGGGGGGTCACCGTAACTTCTTCCCCGCCCCCCAAAAACTCTTTCCCGGGAATTTTTTGATAAAAATATTTCATGTGAGTTATCTCTTTAAAAAAAAGTCCTTACTGGATTGTAACCACTGATAAGGTACGAGATGAAAAGGCGCCAAGTACAGCAACAATTACGCGAGATATTGGTGTTAAAGAGGATTTACACCAAGTTCGAAAAGCCAATCGTACGTTAATTAACTCATGAGTCGGCTCACTCAGACTCAGATGGAGCCGTGAGTCCGAGTGAATCCGGCTGGGAAAAATTTTCGTGAGTCTGAGTTCGAGTGAGTACGACTGGGAAAGATTTTAGTGAGTCTG